>JAVQJF010110204.1:0-60761 GCA_036023855.1 Gadopsis marmoratus | reverse complement strand
AACAGACCAGGGGCACGACACAAGAGAAATCTAACCATAAACACGAAGCCATGAACCATAAACCATAAACACGAAACACACATGAACATCCCGACATCCCAACCCAAAATCATTACATATGCACTAATCCTAAGTGGCAGTCCTACTCTTAATATTTCTAATGCTCGTGCTAAGATGGAAAGAAATGTCTATCATCTCTGAACTTCAGCGATCTCAAAATCACCCGGCTTTGTGTCTTGGCTACTAATAATTCATCCTAGTCATGCTTCATTTTTAATTGTTTTTGCTCTAGATGTGCTATGGTAAAGAATGTAGCAGATTACGCTGTCATGGTGATGTGTGTTTGCAGTCTGTGTGTAGACACGTTTTATAAGTTCAGTAAACTCAAAAACAAAGCATATCTGAAATTGTTTTATGCATATTAATGAGACAAACAAACACAAACAGCACTTTTAGTTAATTATGTAAGGCTGTTTCATATTAATATCACCCATACGCTGTGGAAACAGACCAACATATGCATCATTTTCCTTTATTATATGATCTTATTGTTGTATGTTAAATGTACAGTAGTGGCTCAGTCTGCCTTTTGTTTTCCTTTTATCTGCTGTACCATAAGCAGCTCATTTGTAATGTTAGCAGCATGTTTGTTTTTGGGGTCGTCAATCTGACTTCCAGAGTTTGTTTTTCCACCCAGTGGGACACTCCTGGGACACACTCTGCTACTGTCAGTGTACTGTAAGTGCCCCCAAGCTATGAGGCCGTGTGAAGTTGAACCATGGCAGTGCACTGTACGAGAGCTCCCTTGCATAAGTAAGAGCTCACATAAATATTTAAAGGGTTGGTTCACTGACATCAGGCAAAAAAGTACACACACACACACACACCGATCAACCAAAACTTTAAGACCACTGACAGGTGAAGTGAAGACCAATTGATTATCTCGTTACCATGGCACCTGTCAGTGAGGGGGGGGGATATATTAGGCAGCAAGTGGAACATTTTATCCTCCAAGATGATGTGTTGAAGATGGAAAAATGGGCAAGCGGAAGGATGTGAGCGACTCTGACAAGATGTAGCTCTTGCGGGGTGTTCCCGGTCTGCAGTGGTCAGCACTTACCAAAAGTGGTCCAAGGAAGGAGAACCGCTGAACTGGCGACTGTGTGGTCCGATCCAACAGAAGAGCTACTGTAGCTCTAACAGCTGAAAAAGTGAACGCTGTTTCTGACATAAAGGTGTCAGAACACACAGAGCATCACAGTTTGTTGCATATGGGGATCGCTTGGGCTGCCCATGCTGTCATCATGTTATGGCTGATCGGTGAATACACTTGTGAGTCTGCTAGAGTCAGAGTTAACGGTTACAGTATTGTACTACTGTCTTGAAACACAGATGCTCCTGAAAACCTCAGGCAGAAAAGTTTTGTTTTCCACTTTGACTCTCCTTGAGCGAGTTCTACATAAACATGATTTGAGAGTGCTGCAGTGGTGTCTGCAGGATATATGCATGATGGGGGACTGCTACAATGGCCATGACAGTGGCTTTATGAGTTTTAAAGTCAAACAGGTCTATCGGATGGAGGAGGACTAGTTTGAGGCAAAGAGCAAATTAAATGGAAGCAAAGGAAACAGTATCACACATATAAAACTGGACTGGAAGTATCTACTGTAAAAATAATGAATACTCTGAGGAGCACTGTGTGTATGCGTAGATGTCTGGGAGTGTGCGTGCATACGCCTTTGCGTGTGCGTCCCTTGATATTTGCCCAGATTTGCTCCGAACCCACCCGGTGCAACGCAGCACCTGTTCATCTTCAGATTTAAGCAGCAACAGAGAGCCGTGAGTGGAGAAAAAAAAAAAAAAGAGTTGCTCTCAGCTCCCATGCCAGGTATATCATCCTTCTTCCCCTCTGGCACACTTCGCAGGCTTCCACCTCCCATCATGTTCCTCTGGCATTCAAAGCAAGATTTCTGCAGGATGACGTGCCAGGCTCAGCTTCTCATTGGCTGGCCTTTGGAAGTGCCAGCAAAGAAACCTTGTTAACCTAACCAGCTCCAAAAGTCTACACACGTTAATGTATGAATTAGAGGAATGAAAGCATGAATTATTGCTTACGATGTTTTTTTTTTGTTTTTTTTTTACCTGAATCAATCTCTGCACTTTTGATCAGTTCCTTTACTTTTGACTGTAAATTTAGAACATGCCATGTGCACTTTAGGTAGCAGGGCATGATCGGTGAATATTTCATTTACCCTGTTGGGTGTGTTTTGCTTGACACCTCTGAAACCTGTTGACTCTTGTTGCCGGTATCCAGGTTTCATCCTCTTCAGCTGGCATTCAGAGTGAGCCTTCTGTGGGGCCTAATGACAGGCTTAGCTACTATATTGGTTGGCCTTTGGAGGTTCCAGCAACTAAACTCATTTATTGGCACTCTGGTGTGGCTCTCTCATAACATAATGCGAATAAATTAGATGAACTATTCAGATGAGATTTTATCTGTGCCAAAGAAAAGATGACTGTACTTTACCACTCCGAAGGTTGGAGCGAGAGTGCGTGCTTTGTTTTGTTTTGTTGTCAGGAAAAAGCATCACAGAAATAGCTGCCAAGGCCAAACAAGAATAAAAATGTCATTTATTAATATTTATCTAATCCACGCGAATAAATCAATGGAATGACGACGACAAACCAAATGTTTGAATGAAAACGCAACGGACTTTGCAAGAAAAAGAGAAAACAAAAGCAAGCGTGAGGCTCTGGCTGCATTTTCTGTTTCGCCTCAGCTCAGGAGGCAGGCAGTTTGGGATGAACATATTTATTTATTACATTTTTATTGACAGCACGGCGATCATGTAATGCTGTGAACAGGTTTCTTTACATATTAATTACGTCTACCAGCTGGTGCAAAAGAGAGGACGGCTGCAGATATGCAGCCCAAGTGGAGTCATTGGTTTTTACCCACAGATCTTAGTTGCTGTGGCAGCTGTAACAGCGCATACTCATGAAAATGCAATAAGGAATTTCAGTTAAGAGCTGCACTCTTTGCTCATGGCTTCCATCACTTGCTATTACTGCAACTACAATACCACAGATTTTACTGCTACTACACCTGTTACTACCACCACAGAGGGAGCAGCAGCGCGTTTCACTAGCTCTAATAATAACTCACATGAATAAATATTGCAGAAGCTTTGACCAAATTCAAATTCTTGCTCCCGATGTCAACGGTGCGATGTGAAAAAGCGTTAATGTCGGGGTTAAAAGAAAAGTTAACTTTCTTGTAGTTGTGATTAACTCCAGCTAATATTTCTAATGAAAATATTGAGCGATGGACTTTAGCCAGAAGACTCAGACGTTAGTGGCAGGCAGCTTGCAGTGTGTGGGATTCACACACACACACTGATCATTCCTTCATCTGAATATGGCATATTTTTGATATTCAATATATATATTTGTGAATATCCAAATGAGCGGCACTTTTGTGTGTCATTGGATTTTATGTTATATAACACTGCAGATGCAGATGTGAGTATTTTCCAGCAGAGCAGCTTGAACTACTTATCTTCAATTAATAAAACGGTTTGCCTCTTGAGGGAAACTTGGCTGTTTTATTTTTCAGCAGAGCTGCAACTTAGCTGGTGCAACAAACGTCACTTTTATATACAAGATACAGTTCAGAGAGGGACATCTTCGAGATCATTTCAGGTCTTTGTTTCCAGCTATTTCACAGGTCCATTCTCAGTTAAAAGGGCAGTAATTTAACATTTACCCATCCCAAAGATCATACCTAGCAGTCATTTTTCAATAAGATTTTATTATGGAGCTCTTTGTTTGATCTGGTTAAAGAAACATGCATTACATGTTCTACAGAACATGTTTAAGAATGACTACATTTTTAGCCATGCTAGCGACAAGGCTGTGGAGGCAGCAATGTCGGTCCACCACTTTGGTCCAGACTGAAATATCTCAAAAAAATGATTTGATGGGTTGCCATGAAGTTTGGCAGAGACATTTATGATCCCCTCAGGATACATTTTAATCACTTTGGTGATCCCCAGACTTTTCATCAATTCTTCCGATCATGACCTTCACTGTACTGTGAGTTAGGATGCTAACAGGCTAAACCAAGATGGTGAACATGCTAAACGTCGCACCTGCTTAATGTCAGCATGTTAGCATTGTCATGTTGAGCATGTTAGCAGGCTGATGTTAGCATTAAGTACAGCCTCGTGGGCCGGCTAGCCTGGCTGACTCTTTTTATTTTTTTAACGTAACCAACATTAAATCTGCATAAATCATCATTGTGAATATTCTCTTAAATGATTTATATGAAGGTAATGACTCCGCCTTTTTGGGGCTTTCTTACTCTCCCTGAACATACTGTCCGTGTTATTTCCCTTTTGATTTTTACAAATAAACAAAACCTCAAATACAAAACACTTCCCCTCACTGCTGCTACTGCTATGCAACTACTCATACAGCATTTATGACTACCATTACTGTCAGTTGAGACGCGCCATTATCACAGAACATTATGATCATATGGTGAGCAAGTGCATTACAAGAATGGCCTGTCACAGAACACGAGTGAGTAGAGAATTTGCACTATAAATACACCAACGGATAGCAGGATTTTCACTGTAACGTGGTGTGTTTCTTGTGGTTCTTTTATCTGTTGTTTGTGCACCAACATAAATCCACATCCTGGCATGTGATGTGTTGACGCGTGCAGGGAAATTCATTCTCTGTGTCTGGCCCATCTTAGGAGCAGTGGGCAGGCACTGTCCGGCACCCAGGGATCAGCTCAGTTCTGACGCCAGCACCATGGTCCAGGCCAACAACATCTACAGAGCATGTCTTCTTGCTGTGGGTGGAATTTGGAGCAACTGGAGTAAACCGACGTGCATACGGACCACTGAGCCACCGCACAGCCAAAGACACATAAACACCGAAACAGCCTGGAGATCATGACAATCCACGTGAGGGGTTTGCAAATGATTGACAAGTAAGTAAATGTGCACTCGCGCCCCTATACGAGGTTTATGGATCGTTTTCTTGGGATGCATGTTGTGTACGAGGCACGAGGCATATGCCGTGTACAGCTGGTGGTACTCTAGGGGGTTTGTCGCTGCCTTATGCACAACACGCTCAATGCCCAATACAAATGAGGCAGCTGCAGAGCTCGGCAGATTCACCTCCGCGCACAAGACCACAGTAGGTTAACAACTCACAGGCGTCATGGCTGTCTCATCCATTCTCCTTTGCCAGAAATGTCGGCGGTATCAGCGGGTGTCAGTTGTGCTTTTGGACTGCAGATAGGTCTGAGTGATAGGTGATAGTATGAGCTTTTATGAATACATATCGAAGAGAGATTATCTCGATCATAAAGCCACATTACCGTGGACCTATTCTTAAGCCGAGCCAGTCAGATGAGGTTTAAAGATTAGCCAATGCTTCCTCTGTCAATTTTAAATATTTGCAGAAAAGACACGGATCATTTTAATGATTTGTGTACGTTTTGCGCCTCAGACCACCCACCACATCCTGCACTCGCCCTGCCATTTTCCATTGCCCCATCTATATTATAATGTCACAAGACAGATTCCCTAATGTAAGCTAATATAAACATTAGCAAGCCACTTTTGGCAGCATTAGTCTTTGATTGAATGCCATTTAAACCTCTGAGTGAGAGTGCTGAATCAGAGGGGTGGGACTTGGCACTCTAGCAAAAGAGAAATTCCCTTTTGAGGACGAGTGGTTCATTTCTACTTCTTTAGAAGGGCACAGAGCAGCGGTGCTGCACAAACACACTCGACTAGACACACACTGATAAAATACTTGCGCGTGCACAAACACGGTGTTTGTTAATTGCTTGATGCCGCCAAAAACATTGCCAGCTAACTTGAATTGGCTCATCATTACGGCATATTGGTAAAGATCCAAACTTCATTGCAGCTTAATAACAATGTTTGTCAGAATGCTGGTAGTTCACTCCCACGTGGGAGGGATTCGGATGACAAGTGTGTGTTTTTGGTTTGCCTCCACTCTTATTTTGGTTTATAGAACAGTTTCAAACTGACTCTGATGTTTCTGACTGCTTCACTCGGCGCCACACAAATATCAAATGCAGAAGAGCATTAATAGATGAAAATATGCAAAGCGGGCAGTTTAAAAGGGAATAAAACAACAAAGTGGGCATTTACACATCAGGTGTAGATGTTAATTGGAGACACAGAGGAGTGACGATCTTTATGTCTTCACAGGTGTTACACATTTTTTCGTCTCGCACTCCTCCCACCTCGTGTCACAGGCTGGCGCTATTAAAAATAAAAAAAAATGGAGTCAGAGTGAAAAGTAATTAGCACATTTGTCTTATGTTTGAGATTTTCCTGTCTGTGCTGTGACTCGGGCCCGTTCTCTAATCTCCTGCAAAGCAGCTTTGGATCTCGTGTGTTGCAGCCGATGTTGTGCTGCTCTTTGTTTGTTTCCTCTCTCAGAACCGCCAGAATGGCTTCGCTGCTTTATTTAAAGTCGCGTATACTTTATTCTGTGACGGAAGCATGGATACGGGCTTAGCTCTGATAAACAGGTCATCTATAAACATGGAACAAGAAAATATGATTCCATTAGACAGGGCAATGTTTCTCGCACAACACAAAAACAAGAAAACCCACTGCAGCGCCTGTCGCACAAACGTGAGTTTTAGCAGGTTGACGTTTTGTGTGGAATCTGAATCGGTCTACAGAAACCTGGTGTAACCATTTGGACCGAAGTGAATGTATTTCTTCTATCTGTCTTGAGCTCACACTAATGCCCTGCACCCGCAGCCAAACGGACGTAGTACCAAGCTAGTCCCTCAGCAACATTTTATGTTAAATAATTTTCTGGAAGGGTGAGCTGCATACAAACTTTGGGATTAGGCATACAGTACAGTCTGGAAGTAAACTAATTTAATCCTCTCTCAATTTCACTGTTGCGTGGGCTAAGCTGTCACAAGGTTAGCCCTATACACAGTGTGTTTGTGTTCCCCTTGTTTCATCCTGCCACATCATTTGCTGTATTTAACAGTAAGGCGTAACTCAGGCGGAACCCTGCCCATCACAAGCGGGAAACTGGCTGATAAATGTGATCATTGGTAAGGAGCCGGACTTTGGGGAATCTGGCTGTGTTCCCTTCAGATCAATAATGCACATCCTAAATTGAAACTCATTCAGCCTGAACTGGAGAATGAGTTTTCAATCTATTGTCAGTTGGGCCACAAGGTTGCATTCCAGTGACTCAAAAGCTATATGAAAGTGAAATTGAACATGACTCCTCTCTTGCTGCTGAGCTAATCCAACTCTTTGTATGCGTAGAGGTGCTTCATGATGATCACACAGAAGAGTAAACACTGGAAATCAAATAGTCACTGTGTGCAGCAGGGGTAGAGGTTGTGCCCAACCGTTGCACATATCCTGATTTACACTGTAACATCACTGTAATAACTAACACCATCATGCATGCTGATGCAAGTAAGCTCCGACAAAAAAGGAACTGCAGGTTTACTGTGACATGGACTCCTTTCACGTTTGGTTTTCATCTGTGTACAAAGTCAAAGCACTGTGGATGAAAATCTTTTAAAAAACATCACAGAATAACATTTTGGGGCAAAGAGTCGAGGCCAAGCAACTCTGTTTGCATACCGTCTGTCAAACGTAAATGCAATTTAAAGTGCTGTACTTGTGGTGAGTGAATGTTACGGCAGCAATAAACACGAAGGAAGAGGAAAGTAAAAGACAATGCAGACAAAAGCAATAACAAAGAAAATAATTGGTTAAAAGGCAATGGCAAGTTTGTAATAACGCAGGCCCCAGAGCGTAGTATGAAATTAAATGTAGACTAGCATACAGTCCGTGAGTGGCTACTTTATCAAAAATGCTAAAGAAGAGCAATGAGTGTATGTGTTTACAGAGCAGCATGTGTTAAGAGAGCTGGCTACAGCGTCGCGAGTCAGCCATGCCCCAGTGGCCAACTATGGAACTACAATTAAAATATGTGCCCTGTTGCGCAAAATTGTTTTTTCCCTTAGCCTGCCATTTTAAAGAGATGGCTGCAATTTCAAGTGTCCTATAAACAGCAAGTGTACAACTGTAAAACTTTGGGCTATTTTCAGTGTGCATGACATCATCTCAATGTAAAATAAATTATGCTAGTTTGTGTGCAGCGGTCCGCACAGCACACCAGACCAGAACATGGAGAGACATGTTTGAGCACATTTTCCAAGCTCCCAGGAACAGCGCTGGGCTGTGAGGTCAATTTCAGTGTAGTGGCCACAGTTGGTATTGCAGGTCACATGAGCAACAACCAACCAAATCGTCACTTTCCATGCACCGTGGTCACAAAAGGAATGAGGTTAAGTGAATAATTAATACCTTTTCACTGAGCTTCACAGACACACCGAGTTGACTGTTTTTGTATTATTAGAATTTAATCCATTAGGTCCAATAAAAATCTAAATGTCTCAAAGAGCTGTATCAGTAAATTATTTTCATGCTGTTTATGTGCGAGCCAGCAGGAAGTCAGCCAGCTCATCCAGCTCAGCCAGCGGAAGTCTCTAATGTCCATGGACTGTGGGTCCAAAAACACAGAAGCCTGAAAAACCTGTTTGGCGTACGAGCCCAATGAGCAAGTTGCACTGAAAGTAATGAGGCACCATATTGGAACAGAGTCTTCAGTTCTCCTCATACATCAATGCAACGTAGCCAAAGAAACTGCAGGCGGAGAGAACGCTCACACCACTTTGCTAAAATACAGAAGACTAAGAAAAGACAGTGAGACATACAGTGTACACAGGCAATAACAGAATGCAAATGCATTTAAAGGTTATTGCTGGAAAATGCTGGCTAGGAGCTGAGTGGTTAGGGCACTGAGTGGTCTCCGGCCATTTGCTGCATGTCATTCTCCTACTTTCTTTCATCGCATTTCCTGTCTCTGTCCGCTATCAATATAAAATAAAGGCATAAAATGTCAAAAAAAAAAATCTTTAAAGGAAATAATAAGTAGCGTTTGAAGTATGGATTCTAAATAAATGATTTTATCTGAATTAATAAACTGAATAATGATCAATCTCCGGGCTACATGTGTGACCTCTGTGATATGTCTTCTGTTAAATGTATTTCCCAGAGCTGGTCAGGTTTGTGGTAACAGCAGGTTTATTATTCCACATCTGCATTTGTGACAAAGTACAATATCGTGAAATGGTCATCTCTGCATGCTCTGTCTAGTGGCAACATAATAATATATCCATACAGATCTGTCACACCAAACTGTTACCCGTTGTATTAAAAAAGATTTTTTCATTTTATCCTCTCACAAATCAGCAAACAAGTGAACCAGAGAAAATGCCTCATGTGCATGTTTATAACTCTATAGAACAACATACTGCAGTTGTGACTAAGGACAGCATCGTGGACTGGTCATCTCTTGTGGACGCTCTTGTCTAGAAAGATGGCATCATGTTAATGTTAGCTAGCTATACTGTCGAGATTTTTACCGGGCTAGGGCTAACCCATTATTTTGTACGCGGACATTCACAACGCGTTACCCAGCGGCTTTGAGGATTACCCACAATCCTTTGCTGTCACTGCTCAACTCCGGCGCAAATGTACGACAGCAGGTGACGTAGTTGTCCCATTTAGCGGAATTTAACCGGAATCTTTTCAACTATGTTGCACGCGTAAAAGCAAAAGGCGATAATGAGCAAAACGACAACAGGGAAACAAACTAAAGTGAGGGGTGAAGAGTGTGCATGTTATAACAAGCTCTTACAAGTTACATAGTATGAGACACACTGCTGGCCTCGGGGCTATTTTCAACTGCAGACCCAGTCGATGCATTACAGTGAAGCCTGTCACAAGTTCTCTGTACTGGCCTGTGTGTCTCACTGAGGGGCCTTTGTTGCATGTGCCATGAGGTAGCCTCGGTGCAGCAGTCTTGAAGAGAGCTCTGAGCTCCAGGCTCACTACATTCCCTCCCTGTTCTGAAGGCCTGACAGTCCTATTAGGACTGAATGAGGAGAAATTTGCCTTACCTTGGCAAAAGATCTCTCATAGCCCCTGACAGCTATGGCAGCTCGTCATGGCAGCTTGCTGATGAGAACGCTGCAGCCCCCTCCTCCCGCCACAGCCGCCATCACCAGTCCTCTGCTCCTCCTCTTCAGTCCTTCACGGGGAGCACTTGAAATGCCAGAATCGCTCCCTTTTTTCCTTTTTTTTTTCTCTTTTGACTATAAGAACAACAAAATGGAAATATAAAGCACAAGTATCGCTTGCTGCGAGAGCAAAGACAGAGCTGGATCCACCAAAGCAAAGCGTGGTAGCGGGTTGAGTGACAGGAAGGAGTTGAAAAGCACACAGGGCAATTTAGAAATTTATATTCAATCTCCCCCCTTGTGGAAACCCAAACTACGCTCCTGGCATCCCATTTTTCTGGCTGACACGCCATGTAAAATTGATCAATACAAACTTGTCACCTCCAGCCGACAGGAGAGGAGAGATGGAACGACAGGCACAACAATCAGTGAACCCTGCAGAGACAGTTATTGTTTACTAGTTTTTATGTTCAAGTGTTGCACTTTACTAGATTCAAAGGCTTTGTAAAAGATCATGTGTCTGAGCCTCATATGGTGCATTGTATGTTTTAGAAGCTCAAGGAAAGTTAATGTAGCTATAAATGCCAAACCCACAGGAAGACGCCGTTACATGAGTGCCTTGAGGCTGTTTTCGTCAATGGTGCAAACAAAACCATCCCGTGTTGCTCAACAGGACAACTTTCATGACATTGTCCTGTTGACGGCCGCTCCAGAAGAACCACTTTTGTTTGCCGCAGATGATGCCAATGTGCGGCCAAATCCAAAAAGTCACACTTCCCGATCACAGCTTCACACCAGAGAAGCAAGAGCGCAGACTGTCGATGAATCACCAGGAAGTGGAGCACAAGAAAGAGCTCGCCGAGTATGAATAGGTTGTGGCCATCTGGCGGCGATGAGCAAGTGCCCCCGTCCCCTCCCCAGCCCGTCGACTGGGACCAGTGAAGACAGAAATCAGTCAGATGAAACTGATGCGGACATCAGGTGGAGGATCCACTTACAGCTCGTCTCGCCTGAGCTCCCGTTGACTGCTGGTGCACTCCGATACGCTGTCTTGCGTCTGCAAGACAGTTCTATTTCTCCAGCCTCCTAAAGGTGTTCAGCAGTGACTAAACACTCCCAAATGACCTTATCAATTGTTTTATTATTTCAGCCGTGGAGGGGGTGGTGGCAGAAACACATTTCCAGCTCGGAGATTTAGTGAGAATCCCACCCGCCCTGTGGGGGTTTGGTGCTGTGTGATTGTGCAAAACCTTCAGACACGTCTCTCACTCAGATAGAAAAAAAAAAGAAAAGACTGAACAAGGGATGCTTTGATCATGCTGCGTAGGTTACCTTGATTTCAAGGTCATTCTTTTTATCCATATTCTTTCTTTGTTCTTTATCATTCAAGGCCTGCAAGCACCCACCGCCAATACTGCGCGAATCACAGTGTGCTCAGCGGGATGAAAGAAGCCGACACATGTGGTGTGAACATGTGGATTTATGTCCGTTTTGTCATGTAGGACTGTCACAGCGCCAGTGATCCGCCGTCAGACTGAGATTTAGCAATAAAGCCTGCTAGCTAACAAGTGTTAGCTCACATTCTAGCTATCTGATGGTAGCTTGTGTTGGCCAGTATTAACAATGGTACAATTGTGTATGATAATGAGCACATGTGAGATGAAACCATGTCTTTAATGAAGATCAATTTTCCTAAGGATTATTTTCATTTGCTACTTTTTTGGAGTGGCATTGTGTTTTGGGAGAAACATAACGTTGGGACCTAAAACCGGGTGCCAACATATATCAAATGCACCAGCTTCAATAGGACCCAAATGCGCGACTCCGAATGTTTCCCGGATGCGGAGTTTACAGTTTTTCACAATAGCTTACACATGTTACCTGAAACTTTGGCTCACTTTCTCAAAAGTCTTTACACGAAATGTAAAACTCTAGCAAAAGGCACACAATAGCAAAAGGTTTTTTTTGGTATCAAAATGACACACACACACACACACACATATCATCATACGAATAGATCTTTCTACCAACCAACAACACACCGATGAGCTCAACACAAAACACCACTATGAATATTTTATCAGGTGGGTTTATGCCTTTTGCATTTTCACTGGCACACTGTGGCAGGTTGTAAAAGATTGACAGTAATGTATATCTACTCAAATATATATAAATAAGCACACACAGAAATGCAATACACTAACAAAAGCATTTACATTTTGTTTCACAAAAATGCAGCATTTTGAAACGCCTGTGTTTCGTATGTAACACACTTAGCCCAACAGGAGAAAACCAGAAAAAAAAAACTCGCAGTAAGATAAGGTAGAGGGTTTTTTTTAAAGGAAAAAAGTGGTCCGTGTTTTGTTTTCGTTGTTTCTTTGTGGTCTGGCCACAGCACCTCATCTACATCACAAGTTGATGGGAGACGTTCTCCCTGGCTGAACAGCGGGGAAGGAATCTTCTGGAGTGACAGGTCCAGCCGCCAAAGAGCCCTAGCATCAGCTTCACCACATGCATCCTCTGTTGCCTGGAGAAGGGGAGGGGATGGTGGTCATACACCTTTATTCACCGTGCCGAAGGAAACTCTGGTGTTGGGTTTAGGAATGGGGAATATTGTTCGAGGTGTCGAACAATAAATTGTGGGTAGTCCATGAACCAGCTATGGACCAGAGCAGCCCGGTGGAAACTCACCTGGTCCCAGATGACAACATGCAGTACCTGGCCTGCCCTGGTCCATCTTTGCTCAGCTGGAACGAGGATTCCATGTCGTGTTGTCCAGGGAATGTAATGAGGAGGGCGGTGTTGTAGGGACCAAGTTTGGCTGCTCACATGGCGATATTCCCTCCACGCTGTCCAGGCACATTCACAATGGCCCCGTCCCCTTTGGCTAGGTTACAGTGGTTTGATGTTTTTAATTTGATTTATTTCCTGTCTGTATACCAACTGGGTACAGTGGTACTTTTTAGAATCAGATGTGACCCAAAGATTCTGAATTGAGAATCTGGATCCAGCAGAGTGCAAGAGCAGTGTACGGTTTGTACAACTGTATCTGTAAGGCATTTGTACACTTGCATCAAATACACATGCACACACGTACAAAGACGGTCCGTTTGCTCGTGCAAATGACAATTTATCAACCTTTTGCACATCCACAGCCTTCTGACACTCGCCTCGCCACACATCCGTGCACATGCTCACCCAAAGGCGAGCATGCACACAACAAAGGCTGCAAGACCCGTACAACTTTGCTCCACATGCAAATATTACATCTGCAATTCGCACCCACACAGGGACTGGCATACTGCCATTCATGTGCAGTATGAATAGATCACCATCCATCTGTGAAGCAGCACAGTTCAAAGAGAAAATGTGGCAAGTTTACACGAGTTAAGATTACAAATATTGGCTATTTTCATGTTGCACATTTCTCACAGGAAACTGTGAAACTAACTTTGCTTTAGCTTATAATATATACATGTCAATTTTGACTTGGAACATAAAAGTGAACGTATTATTTATTAAGACGTAAAGACAAACTACATATCTTGGAAGTGCACATGTGCTACAAAGAAATTGTCAAATGTATAATTATGGCCTACCATATATGATCGTGGCGGATAAACAGTAACTAAAAGTCAGTCATGAATACTATAAATGCAGCTAAAGAGGACTAGAAAAATAAAACTGTAGAAAACTGCTTAACACTCAGATTCCACTGCAGCATAATTTAAGTGCCATTGTAATTTCACTGCAATAAAATCTGAGGATATAGCTATCTTTTATTGTTAAATGAATGGTAGTCACTTTGCCTACAAACCGCAATCTCTTCAAAGTGCATGCCTTAATCTAATTAGTCAGTAATCTAAACAGAAATACTTATGGTTTTATTTTCCGTCCCTGAGTGGTTTCATGTATCTGGGGTGATTTCCCCCCCCCCCAACCCTCAATCAAAGGACAACTGTCATAACTGGAGATTTAACCAGCAGCCATTTGACCAATGACTGACATACAAACCCCCTTTGCTGCCAGGTAAAGTCAACGTCCGCATCCCGTCTCTGTGGCAGGCAGCACCGGAAGAGAAATGAACGAGATACCCATGTCCATTGCCTTCATCTACAGTAATTGATGCTTGCTGCAAAGATGTGAAAGGTTAGGGGAAGCCCAGTGCTGCTAAAAAGTCTACATCAAATATTAATGAAGAGGAGCCTGGGATGATTCAGTCTGTGTATTATTAATGATGACATTTGTAGAGTCAAACTGAGTGAAGGACACTGTCTGCGGACAGAGCGCACTTTAGAAGCCGCACGCGAAGGTGCTGACGTTTTATGAATTCTTATATTCCTTTTTAATGTGGACAGTCTAATCAGTGTTTGCAAACCTTTTCTGACAATCTCGGTGAAAAGCAGAGAATTAATACATATGAAGCCTGGAGCTGCTCCACAGAGCATGAATTCAGAGGGAACAGGTGGCAGCGAGACAATCTGGGGGGATTTTCTGTTACATTTTGCTTTCGAGAACTAATACCACAAATATTAGGCAAAACAATGTGTAGCTCAGAATTATTATTGGGGTATCAAATATCATAGATCACAGGAATATAAATGAAGCTGCATTCTGCTTTAAAGGATTTATCACAGCAGACCTGAGACTAGTCCTTTGTACAAACTTTTTAAACTTTTAAAGTGACATATGGTTATATATTCCTGATGCGATGCAACTTTTCACGGTTGTACAAACACTGACTGTCCTCTCAAAATACTAATGGTGGAAGTTGTGTGCCGTTGTTTGACGCCCACAAAACTTCACCCACTAAAAGACTTAAATCACGATGATGACCTTTCCCAAAATTCAACAGACCTTAACCATAGAAGACTTTAACTGTAGGGGTGAAAAGTCTGTAAGTTGATTTTGCAAGGAACTAATAAAACAAGTCACTGGCATTGGATGATTACCCAAAACCCCAGATTATGTTCAATGACAGTGTTTTTGAATTGTGAATTTCCAGTTTTTAAAATCATCAAATGCATCTCTGTTGAAGTTCAAGAGAGGTTGACATTGATCTAAATTACGCTTCATGTGTTTTAGGTAGGTCAGATAGATGTTTGGATTTCAAAAAGGCCAAACCAAGAAGAAGGAAGTATTCATAATAGGTGTAAATGCTTCAGTCTCTAGATGAATATGTAATCTTTACTCCTCACGGTATAAAACCGTTATTAAACCGTCCGGCCATAGCTGTAGATCACAAACGCGATTCATCGAAGTCTTTATGGATTGCTGTTAGTTTAGTAGTTTTTCCACAATAACAGCTAGGTAACAGTATAGCTAGGTAACTAAAGTGCACAAGTTATTCTTCCTCTGGAGTTTTTTGGCAGTCGAGAAATGGCCCATCTGGCCTGGAAAAGAGCCAACCCTGGTTTTGCATGTATCCCGGGAAAAGCAGGAAGGATGCATTCAGATTTGTGATGCAGCTATGGATACGCATATGTGGCGAAGTGTAAATAAAACTGTATCAAATCTGAATCTGAATCGTATCCCAATATGAGACACTTGAAATGACCCATATAAATGGGTCCATTATTAAATCAATAAAAAAAAAAAGTTTGATATGGAAATCAGCGTGTCTTTGTGACAGGAATGAATGGGTCTAATGGGAACCGTTTGAAAGTAATGATGTTTAGATTTAGCCTTTAATATAAAATAGATTTTTATAATGTTTATTACCTCTAAGGTTGGAGAAATTAGTTGTTACCTTGAGATTTTGCCACATTAAATTGCAGGGACATCTATGAAAACTCATTGAAAAAGCATTTGGATGAATACACAGAAGGAAACAAACGCAATAATGAAACAATATTGGCTACTACGTGCAACTCCATCTGCTCACCGCTAATGTAATTAATTTCACAACTCAATGACAGAGATATTGAGGTATGTCTGTTTTAAACCAATTCAATTATCTAACCTAATCTAACAAGATGGAGGAGAAATCAATTGCATCGTATTACTGCGAAGCAAGAAGAGGAGATATTTGGGATTCCTCGCAGATCTGAGAAGACAAAACCAATTTAGGTTTATCTCTGTGTCAATTTTTTCTTTTTCAAGTTTAAATTAGCAAAGTTCTCAGTCAATCCACGAAATATGGGGAAAAAACAAAAACAATCTCTAAAATGTGAAAATTAACATTCTCAGGTGAAATCTCATGGAGAAATGTATTTGTTTTTGTCACTTTTTCACATTCACATTATACACCACCTGCTCTCCAAAGTATGTAATGCATTAACTGATGAAAAAGAATGAATTTAACCTGTACGCTACTCGAGATCTAGCACCTGTCATCTGAGATCACACTGATCACTCATTCAACCTATTTAGAGCAAGAGTGATGTTTTTAGCTATTTGTTGTATCATTGTTAGTTTGTTCAGGAACAAAATGGAAAGGATGAATTGTAATAACTCTAGCATCATTTTTTATGTAGCACTTTTCAAAACTAAGGGCATTCTTGCCAGTTTTAACTGTACTTTGCATTTAGCACTAATTATCATGTAGTATTTCCTTAAATAAAAACCGTTAGTCAAGTAAAAGCCAAGTCTCCAGTAACGGCTGAGGGTGTGGTCGACACAAACAAATAAAGGCCGGGGAAGAAACAAGGCTGGATCAACTCCCAGTGGCTGTCATATTATGAGCATGTCCACTAATGTAGTGTATTTTCATCGCTTTAATTTAATAAACTCAACAACATAATCACACTATTTACAACACCGTTCTGGATTACTCATCTAAAGTGTTATTGTCTAATTTCAGTCTCTGCAGGTGTGTGTTCACGTCTCAGCCAACTGTATGTTGTAGGAACTTACAAGCGCCACAAGATGGCAGCAGCTACATGTAAAGTCAATTTGTTTTCCACAACACATTTCCTGCAAATGTTACACAATAAATAAAAGCGTAGTTAAGAAATGAAGGGTAAGGGTTTCTGTCCACTGAAATGCTAGAAGGCTTTTAATTTGAAACTGATACAGGAAGTGTTGAGTAACAGCGTGATGCAGTAACATTAACAGGGCAAATCAAAATTGAAAACTGATCAAATTGAGGCTTCGTACTAAAATATGACCAATTGTGCTCATCAATCAGAGGGAATTAGAAACAAAGGCCTGCCTCTAATACAAGCCTGCCTCAGATAAAGAAACATAGCAGGGCAACATGGCGGGCTCCGTGGAAGACGACCTGCTCCCTCTCTATATAGAAAGGGCTCAACAATTCCTGTTTTCAGGTTATTATACACCAACGGAAACCTATTAATATTCTATTTCTGCAAATAGATCCCCCTAAACTTACACACGGCTCCTTTTTTTGGTGGGCCTTTCTTTCATCAAGTATGAGTCTTGAGTACAATCTACCCCAAAGATTACACTTCTATATTTGATGTATTTATTGGAGCAGGCATGCTCCGGTTCTACTAACTCGCATGGTATTTGCACTCCTATTCCTTCTGGCGGTATGCCGCAATTCAGTTGACTTTCATTCATCAAAGGGCCGTCTGCACAGGCTGCACAAACTGAGCAATAAGTCCTTATTGTGACCCAAATATTATAACACCAGGGCCACGCCAACATTTTATTACACTAGAACAGACTGGCAGTGTTTCTTTTAGATGATTTTATTATGAGGAGGAATTCCTGTGTTGCCAATAGAAGGGCATGTAGGCCCCTGAAACACGCCGCTAGATTATTGTACAGTGTAAATTATACATCTTGTAAAATGGCCAGTTTATTCAGCTGTGTGCATGCTTGACGTCAACAAAGTGCTGGACATGTAAATGGAAACTGTATCGATTTTTATACGCTGCTTCCTAATGATGAGGATAAAAAAAAAACATTAGTACGAAGTGATGAGGTGTTTAGGGCAAAGCTATTTGTCATCCCCTTTGACTTCTATCCCTAATAATTGTTTTCAATTTCTGCGTCAATAAAAGTGAACAGTCTTAATGCGAGGACTTGACAAAATCCTACAGGGGTCACATTAAAAATGCAAGAAGTGGTGGATATCTCAAGTGCCCTGACTGGATGTTGTCCAAATATAATATTGTACCCTTGCAGCAATTATAGGGATCGCTGGGAGGGTGGCGACTGCGAGGAAATGAACTCAGGATCAATCTCAGCACTTATCAGGATGTAAGTGAGTCGGCCGAGGTTCAAGGAGACTTCAGGAATCTGTTTGGCACCTGACGCAGTGCAGCTCTGGCTGGGAGAGGACGGCTGCCAATCTCGCTCGACTTTTCGGCCCATTTAATTATGCTGTGCCTTTCCTTGCTTGTACCTCAAACGCACAATTTTGAACTTCGAGCACTTCATCAACAAACTTTCACAGATTCATCATTCATCACTGACTTCCCTTTTCCGTAAGGTCTCTAAGATGCTTTCTTTTTTTTTTTATCATCTTCTTATGTATTCTGTAGCCAGAGACAAGTATTCAGGTACAATGATACAATCTGTTTTCAAAGTCAACGGGTGATGAATATCTTCCATTTAATTCTACTGCCACTCTATGCAGCTAATTTTCCCAGCACTGATATCTGCCTTGCATTATAAATGGCAGACGTGCTGCTTTGATCACTTGCGTCAGACAAAAAGCATTTAAGATTTATTTTTAAAAAGATGCATGCATTGATTGGCATGAGGTGGTATTCAGTCTAGTGAATTTCTTCCTAGACCTGAGGGCATCCACAGTTGTTAAGGATCTCTTAACACACCTCTCCATCTAAATCAATGTGGTAGATTGTGATGTAAATTACAGTTTGGGCTTTAGGTTTTTCAGCTGAGTGATTGAGAGTTCAGACAGCCTGACTTATGTGCCAGGCCTTTCTAATAGTAGCTCATAATTTCACAGATCAATGAGCATTATCTATGGCAGTAAAAAAAAAAAAAAAAGGTTGAATTTGTAATGGTGCCAAACTCAATATTGCACTCCCATTGTTCAGCAAGGACACGGCCTTTTGAATCCCACGGTGCTGCCAAGTACCACCTTTTGAAATACAGGCTCTCTCATTGTGCTCTATCTTTAACCACTTGTCTGATATTCCATCGGAACTGAGATTTTGCTTCGCCTCATTTCTGAGACACTCAGTGTGCAGAGCTCACCAAGGCTGAATTACCAACCAGGCAAAGCAGGCAAATCCAGGCAACTGCCCTGAGGGCCCAGACCACCGGGCCCCAAAGGGAGATTCAATGTGTGTCCAATTAATTTGAGGTTATTTGACTAATTGTAACTTTGTCCGGTAATATACTGTACACTACATCAGAATACAGATGAGATTGGAATAAACCTGAGCTATCCTTTAACAGGGGCCTAGCAGCTCATGTTTGCTCAAGTATCCCCTAAAGTCAATCCAGCCATGCAACTCACACCAAAAATGGGTGATTATTATGTTTATAATGTTCCAGCTCTTGATATAACCCGCATTTATATTGCTTAAAAAATAAGAGACTCTGGTGTAGAACAAGCAAGTTAAGGCAACATTTAAGGCCAGTGATTGATTACGTCGCAAACCTCCTCTCCAGCAGGATGGATGCATACAACCTGTAAACGCAGCGCAACATTTTCACTTGCAAAGGTGGCAATATCCGTCCCAAAATAATGCATAGTTTGCCACAAGACGCAAAGCAGCTTTCTCTTCCTCATAAAGAGTTTAAAGAGCATGACATTCAAACCCAGGTAATGGAAGCTCGACTGTATAATTATGCTCTTGTCTCATGCAGAGGTGCCTTCATCCCTCACTTTGCTTCAGGCCATTTCTGATCCAACACGAGCATCCAGAATAAGAAGTAAGGGAGGGCTCTGCAGTGTGAATGCAATTTGCAGCTGGTGAGCGCATCCTTAGATATTTGCCCAAAAGACATGCGCGGGTTAAGCTATTATGATCTGCACAGGGCAGATAAATAGAGTCCTGCTGGGTAGAGAGAAAAAGAAAACACCACTCTTTCTTCAAGATATGTTTACTGGACCTGCAGGGCAAGCATGCATAATCGGAGTGTAATCCAATTAATACATTGCCCCAAAATGTCCTGAGCAAAAACCGGCTGTTTATTTGTACCACGAGATGTTGCGTATCAAATGATGCAGCTCACGGAGATGAAATCTGGAATGGCGTGACAAAGATGAGGTGAGAGCATTTCATTGATTTGAGTCTGTGCTGAATATTCTGCTTCATAGACGTACTAGGACTAATAGGGGACCTTGAAAGAGCATCCATCACCGGTGGCATGTGGCATTCATGGCCTGAGTATGTGAGGCAGTTTTATGGACACATCATAAGCAGGCTTTTCTTTTTTTTTTTAAAGCCGCATCGCTCTCGTCTATGATACGACCATACCAGTAATAATCTGTCGTTCACACACAAACACACGCGTTATCCAATAATACCCAAAGCTCGACCATTCGATGTACAATCACCCTGTGAATACTGTGTTAAATACTTTAAGCCCTTCTGTTATCTTCCTTTCACATTTCGCCTTCCCCCCCCCCGAAAATGCTCCTCGTTAGCTGGAAGTCCCAAAGATGTCCGTGCAGAGAGCAGAGAGGCATCAAAGTGCCAAAGTATTGTGGTGGCTGCCTGCGAGACCCTGTTGGCTTGAAATACCAACCCTGCGCTCACGCCTACGCTGCCTCGAAAAGAACGGCAATAGTAATTGCAGAGGGGATATTGTTTTTCTTAGCAGCAGAAATAATTGTGTTTACAAATGGTCGGTGGAAATGTGAGACTTGAGAGAGACACGGGGTCAGATTAGAAATGACAGCTGCAGAGTTCTGCATTTGTTCCGTACCCTTGTAACAACCAGGCACAGCACGTGGTGAATTTAGCTTTTCCAACTGCCACTTCTTGGCACTAAAACAAAAAAAAAGGCTTAATTCAACAATGTGCGAATTATCACAGATAAATCTCCGCCTCTAACCGTTAAAACATAAACCACCCGTTTCTCTTCTGCTTTTAAGGCAAAAGTCTGTTTCAGACCAAGTTTCAAAACCATCTGTCGGTTTGTTTATTGTTCGCAAAACAAATTAAGAAGGCAGGAGGCGAAAGTGTCTGTTCAATTTAAAAAACCTACAAAACACCTCAGTATCTCTAACATATGGCAAAACTTTGACTGAAATGATAAATCAATGTTCTTTGATGTAGCTTTGGAGGACAGGTCAAATGGGAATTACTGCTTGAAGCGTAGAGAGCAAATTTACCTCGCCATGATGCGCATGAAAATTGGGGGCTTATAAACAAACTTTAAATATAAAGATTATACTTAAACTTGGAGGAAGACACAAAACATGCACACAAGCTCACATGCACACCTTCTCCACACACGTAGCTGTTAAAAATATATGGGGTCCCGACGTTATGAGAACTATAAAAAAGAGTAATAAGGAGAGCAACCTCTCTGTCACCGAGAGAAATTTACAGTGTGGATGGGTATACTGCCCATAACTCTCTATATAAGCTTACTTTTCATGGCACAATATAAACATCCGTGCAATAGAGTTTGACTTGTAGATGATCAGGTGTGTCTTCCCAGCCAAACATAGCACAACGGACCTTTTGTGATGCTTTTGGCATCACAAGCAGCCGAGGAGACGGGGAGATATACTCATCCTTCATAATTACAGGGGTTGGGCCCTGCCAGGTATTTAGAAAGCTTATTCCCTGCAGAGTTGCCCTGCAATTTATGCAATGATGCCCAGTAAAGCAAACCAGATGAATCTTGTCATCTTCTGAGAGGCAAGAAGGTTGACTGATCTGAAATCCTGACCTAATGTATTAGATAGTCAGACAATAGGGGGGGGAAAAACTCAATTTGGTTCCTTTTAGAGTGGATTAAGTCCAGAAGACATGTCTCTTGAGCGTCTGCACAAGTGACTTCCGGAAATCAGTTATTCAAGAACATGTCAGCTGTCAGGGCAGCTTATAATGTTATTAACACACTTCTATACCGTCAATGTTCCGCCTCTGAAACCTTGAATTCTGATGAATCACGTTTTGTTTCACGTGTACATACAAAATCTGTTAGAGCATTTGTACTGCGTAGACCCAGGAGATTTGGTAGAAATCATGTCGTAAAAAGTTTAAAAACAACAGGGGGGAAGTCAGTATGGAGTCCAGTGATGAATAATGTTTAATTGTCTAGGAAGACATTTATAGCATGAAAAATGCCACACACACCACAGCATTCATAGCCTACGCTAGTCGGCAATGCCTTTAAAATAAAACAGCATGAGACACAACCAATAACAGGATAAAACTGTATTGTAAAACTTAAAAACTTAATTTTTCTGCACACAAACTGTAATAAAATCTTGCAAAATTAATATTTTGAAAGACCATACTAGTGGCTTTGGCATGTGGTAGTGCTAAAAATCACAGACACTTAACCCAGATATTACATGGTGTTGCTGATGTACGTGTACGTGCACCTAGTTTCTATTCATATCAGTGAGATATGAAAATCAACCAGCAGAGGCTTGCTGACTAGAGCGGCCCATCACAGTTAACACCACGTCTTCAAGTACTGCAGTAGTAACATCATTGTTGGGAGTTTGGCACGCAGCCTTCACAAATCAGCCATCAATAATGTAACATTTCCAGGAGTCTGCTCATTGATTTTCACACTGTAAATAGGAAAAATACATAAAGCCGGAAAAACTGCATGAAGACATGTAACGCGTACATGATTTGTAGGAGAGAAGCTTGGAAACATACTGCTGGGATGTTGAAGGACAATTTATAGGCATTTGATAAGGGCTGCAGCTGCCGTGCATCTCCTCAAAGACATACAACACATCTGTGAAGATATCGAGTGGAGAAAACACCAGCAGCTTTGGCTGCAACAAAGATATCAAGATTGTTGAAGAAAGGCTCTTCTCCTTTACAATATGATGCTGTGCGTCCAATGAAGCCATTTCCACTGCAAACTTGATCCCTACTCTCCATCACGGGGAACAAATGAACGCAAACGAACGCGAATGCTCGACAAAAGTCTGCTGTTCAGTAACGACAAAAGGCAAACCTTTGCGTTTTGGCTGTTTATCACAAAGAGAATGAAATAAGGCAAACACAATAACTGTGGGGAATATAACTACAACGCGATACAGCCTGTTCGTGCATAATACATTCATGCAGCTTTGAAGTAGATCTATGAAAACGGCAAAATTCAAAGCTCGATTATGTACAGCGAGACAAACCCGTGCTGCTTTGAGCTACATTGTTGCCATTCATCGTCTTCTTTAAAAGGCCAAGTTTTGGATGAATAATGTAAGTTTTCTTACTTTTTTATCCATTGAATATAAACTATTTTGTCTTGACAAACAATAGATCAAACCTTCATGTTCCAACACTGCCCATTTTTCCACCACCGAAGGCCAGATGCTCTTTTTTTCCCTGTGGCTGCTTGAGCCAAATCAGCGAGTTGGCTGTCAAATGATCAGAGAAGCCTTGTTAAAGCAACTGACCGATATTCATGTGGTGGGTCGCTTTGCTTTGGAGTATGTAAATGTGCCTTTAACAGCACGTTAACACTGCATACGATTAAACTGTTCTCTGAAGAAATGTTCTCTGATGAAGTGTGAGCTTGTGTAAGAAAGGAAGAGGGAGGAGAGAATATTTCATGAGTGACTATGACTTGTAATTAAAAATCGGTTTTGTGAGTAAAAAAGGAAAGCATGCTCCTGAAACTGATTCATCATATTTTGCATTGCGAGATGAATTAAATGTGGTCTTTATGTAGACTAAAATGAATGACTTTGTTAGAATTTCTCATTTGCATGATTAGCACATAGACAAAGCAAGCACAAAAAACATTCAGCAAACGTGAAGCTACACTTTTATTTTTAAATAACAGTAAAGAAAAAGAAAATTGAGGCTCGGTAAGGATGCAAGGATATCATATCGGAGCACCTTATTAAAGCTGATGTTGAATGTATTGTCCGCAGTCCACCGCCCAGGAGCTGTGAAAAGGGAATGCAGAGACTCAGGCCATTGCTGTTTAAGTTGAGCAGTGGCAGCACAGCAGGGGTGATAACAACTGAGCCACAGGGAGCTACCAATGGCAACTTCTTCTCCAGGGGGGCTTTCTACACGAACTTACAAGTCAGGTCTCCGTGGTACAGACTTTTTTTTTTCTCTTCAAATCCCAACAATGGCATTTCTGGATAGCCAATCCCACAGAGCTGGATTTTAAGCTGGATCAGTCAATATGACATTGAATTTGTGAAACACGTTTTGTAAAAGCCTGCCAGTTATACATGCAACATCAGCAGACCTGGAAGAGCATCTGTTTAATTCAATTCAGTTTTATTCATATAGCGCCATATCATAACAAATAGTGCAGGTCTAGAGCGACTCTTTATGTATATAGACCCAACAATTCCCAGCATGAGCAGCACTAGATGACAGTGGAAAGGAACAACTCCCTTTTAACAGGCAGAAACCTCGAGCAGAACCAGAACCAAGCTCTGGGTGGGCGATCATCTGCCGCAACTGATGTTAACATTAATAAAAATAACAGTAGTAGCAATACAATATTAGTAACACTAACAACAAGAACAGTAATAATAATAGCAGCAGCGGCTGTTGAGGAGGAGCACAGGGGGCAGCAAGCGATCAGCATCCACAGATCCAGACTCCACAGCTCTGGAGGCAGAAACACTCGCAGACAGCAGCAGAAGGAGACAGAAAGGGAAGCAGTCGAGTTAGTAATCTGCAACCTAAAATGAGACCTTGTTAGTTAACAATATATAATAGCTGGCCACTTCCCATTTTGCAATTTAATACCAGATGGCAAATACTCAAAATGTTCCACATGAAGGTGCCACCCTACAAAACAGGCCACCTTAATCTCTGTCCAGTGCTTTTGTCCATAGTGTTCTCAGAAATCCCGATGGTGAGGAGACTAGAATTTAACGTTTTTTAATCCAATACCCAGCACCCACCACCAACAGATGCACCATGCTGAATGATCATAAAGTGAACCAGCCTCAGGAGACTGAAAGGGTAGAGTGAAACAGAGCGTTTAACTCTAGCAGGTTTAATCCAGGGCCAAGGCTAAATCTGAGGTTAAACCCAGGGTTTCATGATGGACAGTTGCCAGAACCATTGCAAGTGTGTGGGGCAAAGAGTGCCTGCTATATAAAAGATAAAGGTGTAGTATTAAAGTCATATTAAAAATACGTATTTTCGCAATCAACTACTTGTATAGCTTTTTTTTAAATGTATTTATTTATTTTTACTTAGAATGCTTATTCATAAATAATTCATGTTAGCTGCCATCCTATTAATCCCCTGAAAATGTCAAAATTATTAACCAAAGTATTTCTCTCTAACTACCACAGTGGTGTTTTTAACCTAATTCTCTGCTTGTACGGTATACGACAAGCAACGTGCTGTGGTTGCTGTAGCTATGATGGCGGGACGTGGCTGCTGTACCTACTAAAAGTAGCTAGTAAACGCAGATGAATGTTTGACCGGCATGAGTAATCATCCAACCTAAGAGCTGTGGCGAGTTGCCGTTGTTGCTTTCTCTCTTGTAGGATAATGATGATTACTTGTATGCTGTATGCTAAAACATCTAGAAGAGGCAACTGGATTTAATGGACCCCTCGCACGTTCACACCGATGAAGTCTTTTGGACGAGCGGGGAAACGTCGTCACGACCGAAAAAGAAACAACAGTTGCCTCTGACCTGTTACTTTTTGGTATTCTAATCACCCCGTACGACTAAGAGTCTTTATAGACAAAACACTGAAATCAATGATATACTCTGTAAAAGGGGATTTAACGGTGAGTGCCATTTACAAGACCATAAACGTACCTAAAAGTATCTAGAGCCACCTGATTGTGGTAAGAGGAGAGAAAGGGACTCTTTACAGACAAACAAAAGAAGATTTAAGTATGATAAATGCCAACATTATCATAATTAAGTGCCGGATAGAGTCCTTTTTGTTACAGGTGCACCCTTGTTTTTAATGCCATGGAATAGGAAGTAAAAAAACATGTAATGATATTTGAAACTTTTCTCTGAATCATTTATTGTGAAAGGATCTGAATCAAAGATAATGTAAAGTGATCTGCGGTTAGAAAGCACATAGCCGGCTAATGAGATCCAGCATGCCGTCATTGATATTTTGCGCCTCTGCTACGTAAGGATCTAGTTTACATGCTTATTGAGAGAGTGTGCTGATGTACCCTTTGAATAAGGGAAGAATTTTCCAAGTCAGTGAGTAGTGCTGCACATGGACCAGAACAGGAAGAAGAGGTTGATTGATCATTTCATTTAATCTGGCTGCCACACCTCCTCCACACTATACCAATTCTCCTCCCTTCTCCTTCAGCCCTCAGTCTTTTACACTTTAGCATGGCTTTCATCATTACTGTAAAAAACACACCGGCTCCATCAATTCCTCTTCATATCGGTGGCAAACAATTTCCGTCTCCGCCGCTTTGTTCTCCCTAATAGGCAATACAATTGCGCTAAACTGCTCAAGCTTCTCCGTCTCTGTTCTGCTGTGAAGAGTCCATCCATTAGCCTTGCACCTCATTGCTCCCAGCACCTGACCCAGAAACCAGGGGGAAAGCAGCGAGGGCCTCGCAGCATTCATTCATTCACTGCACAGGGTTGTTGGGGTGCTGGCACCAGTTATTGGCTTTTAGGCAATGTGCCTGCGCCGCTTTGTGTTATTGATGAGATTTAAATTATACCCGGGGACAATGTTCTACGCTTTAGTGCATCAGAAGTTAGTTGGCTGTGAGCGATGCCGAAACCGCTTTACGGAGACCACACACACCCGCATTATTCCACAAAAGTTTGAGTATTGAGCCGGTCTAGCTAAGCTTTGATTTGCCATCCATTCCTTTGCCAGTGGATCAGGCCATAATAAGTACTCAGCAAATACTCTCACTTTAAGAGTTCAGCAGATTTAGGAAGCTTACGGTGTCCGACCTTTTCTGGGAGTTTATGCAGGTCTCACTCCACTGATGAGGATACAGCCCTCTTTCCTCCCAAGTGTGCCAGCTGAATAATGCAGCATTGAAACAATGATAACACAACACCAACAGCGGCCCAGTGTTTGCAGCGACAGATATGTTGCTCTGTAGAAGCTGTTTTTAATATTGTCTCAGAAGAGTCTCAGAATAGCAGCAAATGGCTCAAAAAAAACAAACAAAAAAAAAAAACGGTCCCGTTACTTATTTTTGGAACACTGAAATGGCTCTATTTATGCTATGTCACAGCTGCAGCGGAGGGATTGCAGACTCAGAGGGATAATAGAAGTCACTTTGACCACTTTTACCACTAAATAGGCGAGTGGGAAGAAAAAAAAAAATCACCAGCTGGACTCGTTATTTTATGCGTTTGCAAAATGTACTCTGTTCCTGTTCAGTTATGAACTATAAATGCTGTTTTGAGACCCACCGTGCAACGAGAGTGGACGGAGAGACAAACCTTCTGTTTTGCAATTTATTATTACATAGCAACATGTGATTTAAGTCTGAAGCCTAGCTCTCCACTAGAAATCACCAGATATTGTCGTCGAGGATGTTCCTCTGGAAATTGATTCATTCTGCCCTTCATCCTTTTTGTTATCTTGCACACAGTTGCGTTTTGAGGCTTAATGTTCTGTAGAAAGTGTATGTAGGCTCTGTATCTGTTCGTGTACCAGCCTGATCCTGTTTCTCCTGTGTCGTAGGTGCATGTCTGTTTTTCGGATACTCTTCTCATCAACCTGTTTCGTCAAACCTTGCCAGCCTGCTTCCGCCACCAGCCTCGCCTTCCCCCGTTCCGCTCATCTACCGTGGATCTCTTCCCTTCCACCGGCTCCACGGCTCATTCCCCCCCATCTACCTGTCAATAAACCGACGTTTGTCTCCCGTGTCGTGTCCTGCACTTGGGTACTCCCCATTTAAACGTGTGACAGGTTGACGCTACAACACCAAAAGGCTCTGACAGAGTTTGACATTGCTTTTTGGTGTCCTACGTTCAAGTGTACAGTCCTTTTAGAAAACTATCTGGTGCAACTGCGTGTTATGTAATGGTCAAGCTTTTCATACATCATACACAAAAACAGCTCAAAGTTGGAAATAAGTTAGGGTATGTCCAAAATACTTGATGACTGTAATGTTCCAAACTGAATGTTCTGCCACCAGTGAATCCTATTACTTTTGATGCTAATAGATCACAGTGAATAAAAGAAGATGTAGATCCACATATGCATATTCATGTAAGTCCATATATTCCCTCTAAAATGTTACAGGCTCCAGAACGTAATAATGCATTAGGTAGAAGAGACACTGTGGCCTGGTGGGGTGGATTGACTTGTTTACGAAACCGTAAAGTATTTCGGTTCTCTGCTCAAGATGGAGACTTCACATTGTCTAGTGCCTGGTGGGTTTGACACTTTATTCTCCGGAGGTTAACAACACTGAAGGAGAGGCGCATTGGATGCCAGTTTAACAGGAGTGCAATCTGGATTGGTATTTAAAAGATAATGGTGAGGCAAAAACCAATTAGCTTTGTGCTATTTGGCTGTCCAGTGCTCACAGCTGTTGTCAGTGCAATTACAGGGTCCTTCCCGCCTCCAGGTATAAGCCTATATCTTGACATCAGCAGCTAATTTTGCTGCAAAGCTAATTGTGGAGATGATTACTGCTGCTGAGTGGATGACGTTAACTGTAAAAGCTGTTTATTTGTTATAGTAGCAGCGTTGTCCCACTGGAGATAATGGCTTTCAGAGCACAGTGGTGCTGGAAAGGGCCTTTAGTCTCATTTGTATATGTATTTTCTATTGCATCGTGTGTGATATGCGTTTTATTTGTGCGTTGATTTTTAATGTCTGAATCCTATTTCTACTTTTACAATCTTGCTACATTTGATCTTTTACTTAAATTGAATTTTGAGGACCACAAAACACCCGAATGTTTCTGCCAAAAAGACTTCCTTTGAATGGCGTGATTACATGCAAGACTTTGTAGTTTTTACTTAGTTACTAGTTTTTTTCTATTCAGTGGGAAATAGAAGGATCTCCCTTCCCACCACGAGGATCTTTTGGGGGTTAAAGCACACAACACATAAGATAATTGACTGACTATTTTCATTAAAAAAAAATCTTGCCTAGAGCAACATCAAAGAAGAGACAGAATGAAAGACCATACTTACGGAACACCTAATGCATCCGCTCAGCTTCGATTGGATTCAGGTGTGCGTGGTGTTCAAGACTGACGAGCAGTAAGATAGACGAAGAAATACGGCCTTCAAGCTGAAGCCTGTGAAACCAACTTTCAGACCTGACGGACAGAACGCAAAATGAACTTCCTACGGTGGGAGAGTCTGCCGGACAGCCCGTCATTAACAACTAGACAGCTTAATTAAAAGGAATCCGAATAAGATCTCCGGAATGCAGCTTGACATTTTATCTGCTCTTGAAACTGCCTTCTTTAGTGGTGCGATTATAAGAGGAACTGAGGTTATTAGCAGGTCATTATTAAGGATAGAACGGTGGCTGAGTGACTTCTCGGCTCAGTTTCTTACCACAGCTTCAATATAGTCTCACTCGTTCGTAGACTAGAAAGTATTCTGCCATGTTAAAAAAATAAAAATAAAATGGTTTTTTTCGTTGCAATCACTCCCATAACAAGACACAGAGCTTTCTTAAAATAGGCTTCAAGTGTTTCTCGTCTCTGACACCTTTTTTACAGGTTGTTCTATCTCCACTGGGCTGTTTCTTGCTCTGTTTTATAGCTCATCCACCTCCACACACAAATGCACATGACTGCACTCACACACATCCACAGCTGAAGAGGAAACCAAGAGACAGAAATACATGAAGTAGCAATTACTATGGTCATTTTTATGTTGTTAAATAGACACTGAAACACGTGTTGGATATTGTAATTTGCATTATGCATACGCTCAAACCTGTTTGTCGAACGCTCTTCATCCTCTTTCACCTTCACACACACACACACACACACCAAACCTCTTTTTCCTTTTAATGCCAGAAATCCGTGAGTTACATTCTGTGTTTTGTGTGCATATCTTTTCACATTTTTACATGTATTTCACGTCTTGCCTTGCAGATGTACACACGCCAGGACCAGCTGGCCATTAACAGCAACAGGACTGTCTATAATGATTTCACCTGTCAAGTGTGATCCTGCTGCGTGAAGCCGCATACAGCAGAGTGCAATGGCCGCCGGGAGTTTTAAGTCAGCTCTGACAAATGGCCAAGGCTGGCAGTGGATCAGCAGACTCGGGGGCTGTCTGACTTATCACTCCACCAGCAGACACTATTAAAGCCACTGGGTTTGTCTGCAGGCTCCCGTCCTCTCTCAGTCTTCTTCTCCTCACTCGCTCATGCTTGTATTCCCGACTCTGTCAGCCTGTTTCTCTCGCTCCTTATCACTTGTAATTCTAGACCGAAGTCAAAGATGCTTTATCGGCGAGGCTCTTCAAAAATTAACAGAGCTGCCAAAAGATGTCAACTTTTAACAAATGAACTCAAGGGATCATGACTTGAACACATGCTTGCTTTTCTTTTTTTATTTCCTGTCACACACTGCATCACATTCATGCAGTTGCACACATTTACATTTGCAGCTGCTCAAGTGACACAGAGAGGTTTTTTTTAACTGCAACCGGAACTGATCCTGACAAGACCCAATCCTGTCAGAAAATTCTGTTTGATTCGGCTTCATTTGCTAATGAAGACTTTGGGCTTGGATCAGTTTTATTTTTGGGATGGGTGTTTTTTTGTTTGACAGTATTCTGTGTGTCTTTGTATCTGCAGTCATGGCCGCCGGCTGTTTGGTACTTTTTCACTTTACTGCGGAGTCGGGGGAGATCATTCAACTTTGCGTGCCATTGTGTGTGCACTTGTATTAACCACATTGTGGGGGTCAAGAATCTGTTTACGAAGTCACACCATGTGGACCCACTACAAAAAGCAGGTCCCCACAAGGTAAACCATTACATTTTACCATTACGACTTGATTTATGGTTAAAAAAATAGTTTGATCTTTCGGAAAAACACGCAATGCTTTCTTTTCAAAGGTTTGAGAAGATTGATATCACTGCACAGAGTGCCAAAGTAAATTTGAAGCCATCACCAAAAGGTGGTTAGCCTAACTTAGCACAAGGACAGGAAACGGCGGGGGAACAGCTAGGAGCCAAGAATGGTAAAAATGGACTCTTTCTTATATAGCGCTTTTCAACCGAAAGGGTTCCCAAAGCGCTGTAACAGTTATCTAAGCTAGAACAGTAGTCTAATTCACCCATTCACACACCGATGGTGACACAGTTGCCATGCTGACCTCCACCAGGGGCAACTTGGGGTTCAGTGGCTTGCCCAGGGACACTTCGACATGTGGACAGCAGGGGCTGGGATCGAACCACCAACCCTGGGGTTAATGAACGACCGCACTACCCTTTCAGACATACTATATAATGAAATTAAACAATGATATTTTTCTCCTATTTTAGTAATGAACTCTGAAGCAGCGGTGATCTTTAATGTTGGATGTTTGAAATAATCATCTAATAAGTGAAATTTACAGAACAGACGGTAGCAGCAGACCAAGGATTTACCCTTGAGGAACATTCGGAGAACAGCCGGTTCCTCTCTGATCTGATGTCTGTGACAATCTCAGTCACACCACTGCTACACCGCCCACCACAGGACACACCGACAGGGACATCGATGGCCTTCGCTGAAGAATGTTTAGCCTTACCTCGAGAGCATCAACATCTCGGGTAAATATTTGTGACTTTAAAAATAGTTCTGTGCATAACAAAAAATGGGAGCAAGGGCCAAAATCTAGAATTTGATACAGGAGTTGTGAGCAAGATGATTAGGAACACACTGTGCCAAGATATATTAATTAATCATAAAAACTATTAAGAGTGAGGCTATATACGTTTTGCTGAGCAGCGACAACTCTGGCCACAAGTGACAGTTGTGGGACAATGGGAAATGCTAAAACCTAGACTAATAGTAGGATGAGTAAAAACAGATCATTAAAGCTACTCTTATCAATATTTTGATATTAACAATGCTGAAAATAAGTGTGACAGGGGTCAAACCCACTGAGAGTTACCTCTACAGGGTGTTTTAGCATATTTAGCATCTATCATTTTGATTTTATGACACACCGCCACGAAAAGCTCTCACAAAACAACATTAGCTACCTAAACAGCAGACAGAAAAAGTTAGCAACCAGCTGGTGAATGCAGCGGAGCATTTAGCAGCTAAAGATCCAGATATTTTCCTCAAGAGAAGTGAATGAACATTGTACTTAGGTGGCCAGAAACACATCTTCAAATTAATGCTATTATTGATCCATGCAACACTATATCAACTTTATAAGCTAATAATATGTCTGTTATATTTACAGCTTGCTCCAACAACTAATGTATTAATTGGTATCAGCTACTGTGGTGGATCAGGCAGTCAAGGCATGAGATGACACAGGCTTAAAGTACCAAACAAAGGATTTAATCACAATAACAAATCAATAACTAAAGAAACTGCTTTAAGAACAACGGGGCCCTTAAAAGAGGTCAAACAAAACTAACTCTACGGAGAAAACCAGTTAACAAGTCAGGGTGTACACTTAACTAATCGACCTCCTGAATGAGGCCTGAGGGAAACCTATATACTCAGTGATTAAACCAATAAACACCTGCAGGGGTGGACAGCATAACCCCTCACTAAGTCTCCACCTATGGAAACCCTAATCCCCCCCAAAGCTGACAGAGTCATAGGTATAGTCCTTGGGCGGGGCCTCAGCATAAATGTCTGGGTCCGCCCTCAGCCCAATCTTTTATTGGACCAGGAAGGCGCGCCGAGCCAGGTAAGTCAGAACTGTAATTGTGTGGCCGCAGCCATCACACAGCTACGCGGCAGTATCTGTTTTTGTAGTTTTTGCTATCATTAGCTAATGTCAGCCACCATAAGCTAACGACAACTAAGGCTGTAGTAGCAAAAACTCTGGGTGCATTGAATTGAGCAAGGGTGCACTTTCCTGTGTATGAACTCAGCTTTTCATTTGCAAGAAGGAAAATATGTTTGCTTCTTTCAAAAAGTACATTGTCTCAATTTAAAGCAGACTTTGTTAGCAGCTCATTTCCTGTAATTGGACAGTGCAGCATCAGCCGTACTTCAGGTGCTACCTACACATGCTTGTTATAAATGTCTGTGACATTGTACGTAATTAATGAACCTAAATGGCCTAAGGCAGATGAATGTATAAGCTGCACAAAAAGGTTTGGAGTTGGCCACATTTTTCCTCTGAAGGTTTCTTAAGTTTGATGGATAGGACTCCAGACAGATGTTCCGTGTCACTGAGGCTTTTGTATACCCAAAACAGCAAGTCCTACTACTTTAACACCAGCTTCCTTCCACAGATATTCTTTGATAAAGTCACATTGTTGATGTGACAGTGTGCCTTCTTGTCCATAAGTGTCGGCTGCCATGATTTCATGAATATCTGTGGGTGTGTGTACTAAAATGGAAGCTGTATAAGAATTTGAAGCCAAATATGTTTATTTATTACATATTGTGTGGAACTAATTTGTTATGCAGCGAATTTAGAAATGGAGAGGTGAAAAAGGGACATTCCCTGTATTTATTAAAACCTGTATTATATATATTTTCACGAGGCTGTAACCTTTTTCCTCCGTTTTTTTATTTTCATGACACCCTGAACTGCAAAGTAGAAAGGGGCGGGTGTATCAAGGGGAAGAAAAAAATGAGATTGACAAAGAGGAAAAGAAAGGAAGGGTAAAGGAGAGGTTAGCTGGGAGGCAGACATAGGAAGGAGGAAGTTCATCCACCTGTGTCTGATTTACAGCAGTCGGATATAATCTCCCTGACCAGAGAGAGATACAACTCTTTTTTCAGATCGATATGCTCAAACAGCACTACATAGAATGAGGCCTGTTCTTGATATCCGACTACAGATATGAGACAAAGAAGGTAATGGCATTGCAGTATAAGAAACGTATGGCTGTGCCATTTAGAGATCAAAGAAGTGAGGGTGCAGATGTTCGAGATTTGTTTTGTTTATTTAAAAGATAAAATATATTGCTGGATTATTTAGGTGAAGAAGAAATTTGCACAGTAAAGTGCATAGGCCTATAAATTCAAGAGACTTTGGATTAATCGCTGCCAGGAAGTTCTCTGTTTGCATGCCTACATTCAATAGAGAGGTCAAAAGTCCAGTTCAGCTACAGACTAGCGCCTCGGGAGTTGATAGGATTCCCTTTCTTGATCATAGACACTTTGGTGAGGCAGATGCTGGGTGACACAATGTTTGGCCCTAGGTTTCACCATGCTGCTGCTTGAATATGGTGAGCAAGAATGTACTGGTGTAAGATCTAGTGCCTTTTCTACTGTTTATTATAAATAATCTGAAATAATCATTAGCCTCCTGTGTGCAGGTCAAGCTTTAATAGGACACAACACACGAGGGCAGATACAGATACTCTGCACTTTAAAGCTGCATTAATTAATTTATTTTTCTTTTGGCCGCTTGGGGGGCAAGAAACTAGCTGACAGCACAATACTGACATATTATCACCTTATTAAGTTGCTACAGCAAACATGTTAGCTAACAGTTGTATTTACACAGAGTGGCATTAGCCTTTCTTTTGTGTTGTGTTTCTGGTGAATGTAAGGTAATATTCACTCTGTTTTGGTCATTACCAACTCCTGAGGGAAATATCTGGTTCATTAGCTGCTAAATGCTCCACTACGTTCACCAGCTAACTGCTGGCTTTGTCTGAGAGGCGTTTGGTGCTGGGTAGATGGTGTATGGTGAGCTTCTTGCGAAAACCAGCAACCTGCTGCATCTGGAAACAAGGCTGATGAGAGCTGTGAGACTGAACCAAAACGCTACATTTTTGAACCGTAAAAGGAAAACAATGAAACATGAAAAAAAACACTCAGTAGAGCTGAGGAACGCTGCAGATGATGACCATTCTCTGTGGGTTTGTCACAACAAACAATCCCTTTTGCATTACACACAGTAATTTGATCCATTATCTATATATAAATATTAATAAGTGCAGTCCTTGTATTTAATAATGAGGACATCACAAATGACAGGAGATGCTAAGTTTTATACAATTTGCAGAGGTCTATTTTGAATGGAAAATTGCCCGTCTCTAATTATGCACGTTTGCACAGGTGCAGCCCATAATCTGTAAAAATACAATAAAACATTTTAGCATCACTAAATGTTTTTTTTCTTCTTTTGTGGGTTCATTCATTGCTCCACTACAGAAGGGTTCCGTCAACTTTTTAAGAGTAAAGTTCAAGCACTTTCAAGGTACCTAAACCAAAAAACGTCTCTCGAAGACGTTATCATCACACCTACTGTAAATTGTTGCTATAAATGCAGGAGACGGCAACCAGATATGACAAGGGGATTGTTTCATTTAAAAAAATAAAAGCTTTTTGGTTTTCGCGAGTGATTTTGTCGACTCAAGCCGTTTTAAAGGAGTATTTTCGTAGCATATTCCTAACCTTGTAAAGAGAATGGTTAAAATCAAGCATTTTCCAAACTTTCAAGACTTTGTACGAACCCTGATTGTAGGTCTTCGTCAGTTGCAAATTTCATCCAGAAGGAAGTCCCAGCCGCAGAATGCTTAATTACCTTCTGCTTCTGTAAATCAGGTGCTAATTTCAAGATAGGACTGTAATCATAAATTGCTTGAATTTCACATGGTGAATTTGCATGCTGTACATATAGCTGTATTTAGAACAGCAAGCGTAAAAGCTTTAATGAACTGGGTAGAAGTTCAAACTCGGTGTATGAGTAGTGAACGTTCATGATTAGATTTCTGTTATTGCAAAATAAAAATGGGAAATCCTTCTCTAGCTGTCTCCTCACTCAAGAAGCCACAGTCCATCTCCAGCAGCTACAGCACCTCTATGTACGGAAGAGCTAATCAGCAATTAGGGATTAGCCATGTCGTGCTACCACCGTAACCCCACCACAGTGACATTTCCTGGCGGCTGGGGCTCTGCTGACTGACACCCTCCGGTTCTTTCACCGGTACAGATCCCACTCAACGAATCTGATGAAGCAAATATGTCCACTTATTACGTCGTCCGCACACTCGCAGCCTCCTCTTCCCTCGCTCTTTTCTCTAATCATGGGCAAAACAGAGCTCAGCTCTCAGAACAAAGGGCGGTGTTTGTTTTTTGCAGGCCTTTTATTCCAGGCAAGTGCATGTGCTGGCCTTTGATGTATAACACACCAACGTTCGCCCTACGCCGCCCCGCTTACTGATCTGGGCCCTCCACAAATCCGTGCAGAGAGGAGTTGTGATGACAATCTTTTTTCTTTTTTTTTTTCATTTGCCTGCACCAGCTGTTGATCACAAGGAAACTTTCCTCCGTGAAGCTTGTATTTCAACCCGGTTTCATGATGCCCTGACTCAATACTTCTTTTCTTTTGCTTTATTTGTCTAGACAGACTGTGAATGGCAGACAAGTACATGATTTGTCAGAAAGAACAAACCTAGTTATGGCAATTTATGCTAGCATTTATCCAGAACTCGATCATTGATCATTGTCTGATAGGAGGGAGTCCCTTCTTCGAGACAGACAGATGATGAAGTGATGCTGATAAAGTGGTGCTATATGATGAGTCCTCCCAAACACACACACACACACATCTCCATCGTCTGCTGGATATTACGCTTGAGCTGAGATGGAGAATGCCTGCGGTTTGTGTGTGTGTGTGTGTGTGTGTGTGTGTGCACAAAGCAGAGAAGGTGTGAAAAGTCTGACTTCTAATTCACCTCCCTCTGCATAGGGGTAAATTCTTCCTTTCCATCCGGCTTACTTAAGATTTAAGAAAAAGGGGGCCTGAACTGGCAACACATGCATAAATGTGCCTTACTAAAGCCCTGGCTGTTGCTCACCCACAACCTAAAATCTGATAATTGTTTAATCATTTTGCACACAACCCTACTTCCTAATTCTAACTTAAAATCAACAAGCGTTTCTAATATAATCATTATCATTTCTCCTCTCCACCTGTTAAGCTCTCTGTGTTTTTGCATGTCTCTGAACAGACAGGAGCTGTTTGGAATATCTGCAAAACAAACAAAACAGACTGTTATCAGGCTGGGATCAGTCGGTCAGACAGACAGACAGCCAGTAAAAGCTCTGTGTAAAACTGTTTATTATCTGCAGCGGCCCACAAGGGGGCAACGTTTGTGGGCCAAATGTGTGACATATATGTGAGCCGTCTCCAAAATCTACACTACCTACACATTCTAGCAGGTTTTGAGCATGTAGCATGCCCACTCAAAAAAAGAGCGTAATGTTGACGTACACTGTTGTCCCACAATGGACAGACAAATTGGAGGAGCTGCTCACAGCTGTAAAAAAGTTCTAATAAAGTTAGAGTGTTGGGGAGATGACTCCAAGAAGATCTTGGAAAAACAAAAAATAACTATTAAATAATTTCGTTGCCATGTGTGAAGTTTAACTGGCAGTGGCATTCCAAAGTCCCAGATTGTTTGTCATCCATTGGTGCAGATATAGGCTCGTTTTCTATTAGTATAAAACTGTAAAGTACCTAGATTGCATTTTCTGCAAAAGCAGGACGCGGTCACAATGTTACTGTCCTGTGAAAATCAGTGTTTTTAAATAGTTTGTTTAGGCTAAGAAGTAAAAAGTGTTTCTGAACCCATAAAAGAACACTTTCAGTTTTTCTGACAATTATTATTATTTGGACACGGTCATAAATCAAGTAGATTTAGTCTGTATACCGACATGTTTTGAGTGTAAAAACCTTTGTCACTTTTCCAGTGTGAAAGCACTAAAACATTAAAAATTTAGAATAAATAAACACAGAATAAATGTCAACAGGATGGAATTGCTGCACAGCTTTGGTGATAGTTTGTACTGTACATGATGCTGTAAAGGCTGTGAGCATAGTGTCAAACACCACAGAAGAAGAAGAGGCAAACTTAGGTGGCATAGGTGAAGAAGACGAATCCAGGAGCTATATTTAACGTATACATAATGTATTTATATGCACATCTAAGATTCTTCATTGTTACACTTGAAAAGTTCTCTGTATTCGTCACTCCCCAAACTCCATCTTCCCCCGCTGGTAGCCAGCCCGGGGTAATACCATACACACCCTGCAAAGGCTCATAATTGCCAAGTGCCAATTAGATGGCCAAACTAGATTATTTCTTCAAAAGAAACATTAGCTGCCTTTAGGAAGGAGTGTGAGGGATTGGGGTTTGCTGCTCCACCTAATCTGGCAGGAGACCCCCACAGTCACACTCCTCCACCTGGCTCCCATTACCCCTCCACAAATCCCTAATCCCTCCGTTTGTTTTCCCGGATAGAGACCAAGAAGAATGGAGGAGAGAGAAGGCGGAGGAGGAAAGGGAAGGCAGGAGTTGGGGTCATGGGTGATGGGGATAATAGTGATTTGACAGTTACTTGCCAGTGCTGCTTTACAGATGCTTTAATCGTTGTGTTAATAAAACATAAATTCTGCTCCCATTTATATTGAAAGAGAAGAAAAGTGTGTGTTTCTCTCCCTGTGTGTGTGTGTGTGTGTGTGTGTGTGTGTGTGTGTGTGTGCGCGTGCGTCTGGCCTCTGTGGCCTCCTCTCTTTAATAAAAGTATTGTTTGTGTTTCTCCTGATTGGGAACACATTGGGCCTGGGTTGGGCCCTGCCGGGGCTGGGGTCCGGGGTCTGGGGCAGACCGGGGGTCCTGTTCTCCAGGGGTCTCTCCTCTGGTCCTTCCTCTTCTCTCCTCAGAAGTCCCGTCTGCTCGGGGGGCCACGAGGGGCGGCGGGGTCGCCCCTGAGAAGTGTCCCGCCGCGATATGACCCCGCACTGCCTCTTTAAGGGGGTAACCTTAGTCCTCTCCTAACGGACCCCCTCCCTTCCCTGCAGGGATGATACACACACACACACACACACACAAGACAGTCACCAAACAGCCACACAGAGTGATGAAATACACGTGCGCACACAAAATTCACATACCCAGCCAGCGCTCTCTTTGTACCAGACTTTGAAATACACACATACACAATCGCCCAATCCCTTACTAGACAATTTACACACACAAACGCACACATATTACCAAAGAGACCATCATGCAGGTCGAGCCCAGCTCTGCCTGTGTGGCTTCAGCTTTGTTGTCTTGACGACACCCTGTGTTTGAGATCTCCACGTCTGATAGTGTTAACATGATCAAATTCAAGCTGTTAGAGCCATGTGGCTGATCGAGAGACATAGGCAAAAAGAGAAGCAAGCGAAAGTGAGATCAAAACGAGACGTGGCCAAAACGATTAAAATTAAGGAATCATAGGAGAAGAAAATGCTAAGAAATTGAAGTCAGAGACGAAGAAAGCCACTACGGCCCACCACACCTCCACACAGCATGAATAACAAACACATGGACTCTTCATTAGCTCATGGAGTTTAACAGGCAGCAGCGGCGCTCTGACATGAGCTCATGTGTTTGGACAGATCTGCTGAATGTTTAAGACCAGTACCGAAGCCTTATCTGATCCGGAGATAAAGTCTCTTGTTAAGAATGAGAGGAAAACACACACACACACACACACACACACACTGAGGCAGCCAGTGTGAATGAATGGTCAGAGAGAGAAATGTGGTGCATGTACCAAGGAGAGAGAGAAAGAGGAAGAGAAAGAGTGAGCCTGGCCCTGGATAGAGAGACTCAACGAGCATAAGTGTAAGGATAAGTCCTGGGAGACCCCCGGACGCAGATTCAACACTGGGTGTGTATTGACGATGATGTCAGTGTGAAATACAAAAGTGCGGACAGATATGAGAACAAAAGTCACCACGGACCTCAGTGTGTGTACGGTATATGTATGTGTGCATATGTTAGTTAAGTCACCAGATTTTGTGAATGAATGCGACATCTGTGTGCGTGGTGCTGTATTATAAGCATAACTGTATGCTATCATTTCTGAATCTTAATATATAAAATCTTATTTCTCTCCTGACAAGCGCTGGATCATGTTATTAGGGTGAAATAATCTCATTTTTGGTAGTTACACGTCAGCTGACACGTTAACTACTTTTACTGCTTACGTGTCAACAGACACTTTCACTGCTTTCGTCGCTTGTCGCTTAATGAGAGTTCATCTACTTTCTCCGTGATTACAGTTCATGTGTCACTTCCTGCTCAATTAATCACACTTTGACGATTTCAGTTCCTCTCAGTGCTTGAACTGAATCTTCAACTGCTTTCAACACTTTCACTTCAACTGATAACATTACCGTCACTCAGAGCTTACACTTAAATTAACACTTTAACTCCATATAATGAAACTTAAACATACTCTTCTTTCAGCACTTCCATTTTAACCACCATTTCAGCTTGTTTCTGTAAGTGTATTTTGACTGCCACTTCAACTTCTTTCAGTGTTTGACCTAGCACGTATGATTGTCCTTTTTTAGTATGTTTGTCTTATGTCATCTATCTAGCAACGCCTTTTTCTTGACTTGTCTGACTTTCTCGAAGAGTTTGGTTGTTTTTTTTTTTACTTGTCACTGGCTGAGAATTTGTTTTTACCAAAAATCTTTGAAAACCACAGTCTATTCTGCCGTCTATTTCGGTGACAATTGCAGATTCTCTGGGCAGTTCTTCTTGAAGACCATTTCCTGTAGTGGCACGTTACTCTTTCTATTTATTCTACCAACGACATACCACATATACAGTCGCTCACCCACTTGCATTACTTCTTCAGCATCTCACATCAATTACATTTGACTGTTTGCACATCTGTATGTCTATCCATTATTGTACCATACATCTGTAGACAGCACACATCAGTACCAGATCTAAATGGCCAGTGCTTGCCAAGGCTTTGGTGCCCAGCGTGATGTTGCTTCCTGTAGGAAGAGGGAGAGCAGAGGAAAAGCAAAACAGGACATCTTCAGATCTGTCAGGGGAGCAGCCCCTCTCCTCCTCGCTGCCCTTGGGGGAAAACGCACCAGAGGAAGCGCGCTCTCCCTCCTTTTATCCCCCCTTTTCTGCCCTCGCCCTGCGCTGCTCTCCCTGGGACATGTTCTCCCTTCCAAAACTCCTCTTTTCCTCCAGCAACACCGAGTCAGACAGTGATGGATGTCACCTTGCATGATCTCAAACTCTGACAGTGACCTGTTTCTCTGTAATTCTTCATCACTGTAGTCACACTTTCTGTTAAAATTCCTATGCTTATTTTTATTTTATTTTGTTTGAAAAGAACTTAATAACAAGAATCACATTTCACAGCATAACAAATGTAACTTTTGCACACTTAAAGATGCAATATGTAGCTCTTTTAACACGAATATATTCCTTTCACGTTAATAGTTACGTCAAGACGTACTTATATGAATACATTGGAACAAATATGCAGCCATCCTCTCATGCCAGTAGTTGTTTTCTGAGTTTCTAAATCTCCTGTATTTGTGCAATTTTAAATTCTACTGTTGTTTCTAAAATAATGAATAATAAATATTGGCAGTAAAAAATAATTAAAACTTGATTCCTTGGTAAAAAAAAAATATTTAATACCATTTCTCACACGATGATGTACGTTTTATTTAACTTTTTTAGTTATAGTTTCTCAAAAATGAAATATTTCTCTTTTGTATTGACATTACATTGATTAGTTTCAAAAATAACCCGTGTACTGTATATAGCAGAGTACACAGCTAGCACTTTAAAAGTATAGTGTCACCAGGATTTATAAATATGTTAGAATACTGAGTTTAGATGGATCAATATTCCTATTATGTACATCTAAGTTCTCCAGCAGTGATTAGGTGACTATGGCTGATTCAAGTGTAGCCGGAGGGGACTCTGCTGTGTTCCAGTTGGAAACAGTAACCCTAAACTCTCCTCTCATCCTCTGCTCCCAGCTAGCCCGCTTTTAAACCATCGTCAAGGTTACCACAGCCACTGTACGTGCCTGCCGTTTGTGTGTGTGTGTGTGCACGTTTTGTTGCAAATGTGAGTGATTTTTGTCTCCTCTTGCGTGTGTGTTCCATTGCCTGGTTTTCCTGTTTGTTATTGTGGTCGTGACGGAGGCAGGAGAGCTGGAATTGGGGAGGTTAGTGTGGTGTGCTGTGTGCGAGCGGATCCAACAGAGAATGACACTCTGTTGGCTCGAGCGCAGCGTGTTTTAGTGGTGCGCGTGGTTTCAAGATCGCATCTTCAAAATATATTCACTGGATCTGTTTGAAGTCAGCGGCGGTGGCCTCGAACATCATATGCTGAAAGAAAAATGATGGCCAAATTCCATCATTGAAGAGTCTCTAATTGACTGAAAGTCCTTTTTTTTAGTACTCCAGGGTCCAGTTGTTTAGTTTGTTTGTGGTAATTTATTAGTTATTATTATTATTAGCCATTTAGTCACAACCAGATACTTTGTTAATCAAACCTTAGCTCCTCAAATATATTTTACATTGTGTCATTATCTGTAGCACCGCACTCTGTCAAATTTCATACTCTTTTAGGTGCGTGTACCATAATGCATGGGAGCCATCTCTTACAGCAGCTTCTGTTGCACCAGATTGCTATTATCAAAGTAGCATAGCAAGGACCCCAAGCTATATATATATATATATAGATATATATATATAGGCTATACTGTATATATATGCTTAATGAATAATGAAGAGATGGCGAGATAAAGGAGCAACACAGGAACAATATGGAACGCTGATGAGAGAGAGAGAGAAAACAAGTAGACAAACCATAATGGACAGCTGGTGTTCAGTGGAGACTGTCTGGCCTCCCGTTGCTCTCTTTCCATGTGGCGATTAGATAACATCTTTTACCTTATTCACTGCAACCCACATACACTCTGCTCTATTGTACACGGGTAGGCTGGCATGTGAGGGAGCGGAAGAATAACCTTGCCTGGTTGCCCTAACAACACGGTGGTTCAAAGGGAGGCTGCAGGGTGAGAGAGAGAGAGAAACACAAAGGGCGACACGTGTGTAACAAGAATTTTTTGCAGTTTGGTAAACACTGTATTCACAAATCGTCCTGAATTTGTCATTTAAAAACACTATTTATCTTTGTTTAAGTATTCAGTATTCAACTGTCAGAAGAAATGTTGTGCTGCTTGAAAGGCCAACATATGTCCAACACTAAAAAATGAGCTGTTATAATAGACTCGTCATAGAAAAGAGCCGTTTTGACAGGCAACACATCCACCATGTCCGATATCATTCCTCACAGGAATCAGACCACCAAAGCAGCGCACCACCCCTAGCACGGTATATGCAGTACATCACTGCTGTTCTGCACCATTAACACACACTATAAAGGGCGTTCTATTCACCTCTTATTCTTCTCCATCTTTCAACCCCTCCTATATAAAACTAGTGTGTTAAGAAGATAGTGTAATGATGTGCACACATATGCACGCTCCCGTAAAACGCATTCACACGGCCAAGTCGAGAGAAAATGAGAGTATGCGAGTGGCTAACAAGCCACTCGCCACTGAATGTTCTCCTCCCCGTTCCTTGTCTGGCTCGCGCTTTGATCTGTCTTCAGGGTGTCAGCTGGCAGCCATGTTTGTTTGCCCAGCGAGTTAGGCTACCTGTGTAATTACCTCTAACGAAGTGACTTGTTTTGATTTGGCCTGAAATCTAATCCCCAGCCTGGATGAAGATGTGGAAATGGGTTTGAGGTTACTTTTGGGGGATTGTGAAGTGTGAGTTTGGCTGTGACTAGTTAAGCTGCTTCAGGGGTGAAAAAGGTTCGCCCGGCGAGTTTTGAGGAAGTTAGGGTGAGGTGAGCAGAGTTTTGGTTTAGCGTTAGTGTTGCCTGTTACCATACTGTTCTTCACATCCACCCAGAGCTTTGATTGTCACCAGCACACCTTCTTTTTCTCTTTTCCTGCCCCTCAGCTCCCTCTACACCTCTCACATAAATATACAGCATTACACACCAAAAAAAGAACCTACTTGTTGACTCAAAAGCTCTCCCTCAGCTCGAACACACATACAGCACACGCATACTTCTGCTCCTGTGAATCATTTAAGCCCTGGCAGCAGTTCAAGAAAACCTCAAAGAGAATCTTGTTGGCAGGAGGCTACAGCACTTCACCTCTCTGTAAAGGTTAGCAAGAACACAATGTGGCTCTCCTCTGCTCTGTCCTCTCTCCTCACCTCCCTCCGTACTCTGACTTATCCTTTGCAACAGTTCTGTGCTCTTTACTTCTGCCTTATCTGAGCCATTACTTCCCATTCTCCTTCAGTTTTTTTTCTGTTATTGCACCTGCAAAAAGAGAAATAATTGTCCACCACTGACTTCTGCACTTTGCATCCACACAGGCATTTAACCAACATACCCACATACACTCGCATGCTACTACATTTCCATTTTTCATTTAATGCATGAAACTACTCATGCAATTTCCTCCAATATCAAGCATTAAATTGTTTTTTTAAACCTTTTAACAAAGTGAAGTGTGCAAGTTAAAGTGTTATTCTCTTGTTGTTTTTGTTGCTGTTGTTTTGGTTTGGTTTTCCCATGTGTAGGAATTTCTCAAAGATTCAAACTTTAAAAACAGAAAGGTTATCTGTGATGTTGCATTTGGCAATAATTCAGAAACTGTAACTAGTCCTTGTAAAATCCAACTCAGGGCCTCGTTGATTTTTTGATGGGCTATGTCCATGTCACAGGAGTTACTGTGGAAAGCCATAGAGCTTCCCATAGACTTCCTGCAGTCGATAAGAAATGTAAACATACTGGGCCACCAAAAAAAACACGTCACCCTCCGCATCGGAGCTAATGAAGGGTGATGGTAGGGGAGAGGTGGGGGGGGTGTACTCTCACACAATGATCTGAGTGTTTGAAGGCTTGGGGATGGACTGTACAAAGTAAGGAAGTGTCCCTCACACACCACCCGCCGAGCATCCTCCTTAATAAGAAGTTAGTCCATGTGTGCATATGCATATGTGTTTATGTCTGTGCGTGCCCCCCCATCCGCATCCCTCCTAGAACCTTAATCCATGCAGGCGGGGATGTAAAGGAGATGGCTGGAATCTGGTGGTCAGTGTTTATTTGCTCTATCTCTCTCTCCTTTCTGAGAGGAACAAGAGCCATGTTGGAGACGCTGCATGAGGGCTGAGGGTACATCCTTCTTCCTCCTTTTCACCTCATCCCACTTTCCCTCCATGCCCCCATCTCCCATCTCTTTCCTGCACCTCATAAGGATTCCATTGAGGAGAGGCAATGTCTTGTTGATGTTTAATCATGCAGGCGATCCAGATGCAAATGAACCAGAGACCAGCCCAGAGAGATAAAGCTGTGACAACCAGTGAGAGACGTCTCTTGCCACAGCCTGTCCAGGGCAGATGCACCAATGCTAATGGCCTCAAGATGAAACAATAAAGCACATGTGATTGATTGCAATAAACACACATTAACTCAGACATACCGTAGGTGTGTTTTACCTATCTTTGTGGTACAAGTGAGGCATACATGTAAGGGAAAAATACAGTAAAAGAGCATCAACAAATACAAAACTCTTCAGCAGGCTGGGCTGCTTGACGCTCTTGTAAATTTAAATATTTCATATATTGAGTCTGGTTACCATAATCATTCCATTTAGCTGTTAGATTAATCTCACTTCAAGGAAATGACTCCACCTCATGATGCACAATCTTTTTTTTTTTTTGCAATACTTTTATTTCAACATTTCAACTTCTCCCACTGAAGAGATAACATTCAATGAACATTCTGAAATAAGAAAATCAATGCCATTTATTTCCAAAAGCCTAAAACAAATCTTTTTCTATTCAGCTATAGCAGAGGATGCATGTGTTTTTAGAAAAGACGGATAATTCAGTGTTCAATTAAATTTCTGTGTCCTTGTGATATTATGTTTAATCTGCAATGGTTCCCTTACAAAAAGTAAGCTAGCGTGGGCTAAAACATTTTAATTTGTCATAATAAAAAACAGAAAAGCGGGGAATTTGAAAACACAATGATCTTTAATAATAATCATAGCTAGTTGCTACATAAATATATTGTTAAATTACTGGATCTAATACAACCAATAATGGACAAGTACTAGGCTACTGCTAATAGCCTGCCTAATAATCATAATAATTAATAATAATAATAATAATGGTATTTGTTCCATGCATTCTAATGAAGCCTAATTATTCTAACTGTTTATTATAACAGAGTGGTTATTGCTGTGATTAGGAGTGCACTTTATTATATATTGTATGCCTTCACATTGGATATATGATTGCTATTATTATTATTAATAATAATTACAAATAAATCATTAGACGTTATAACTTTCTCACCAGTTTTCTGCTTCCACCTTGTTGCCAGAGCCTGACTGAAGCCTCTCCAGCCCGGGTGGTTGTTCTCCGGTCCCGACCTGACCCGGCGGATCCGTCCGCCGCATTCCACCCGCACGCGCTATCATAAACATCCTAGTCCCAGACCTGCGAGTGCAGGAAGTGCGCGAGGACAGGAATTCCACTCTTTCAAATTACATTACGGCCGGTTGCAATGATGGCTCTTCAGTTCATTGTACCACACGCACACCGCGCGTGTAAAACACACAAGTGGGCTTATATGTCATATGAGAGACAAACATCACAGCAATGCAGGTTCTTATTTCTAGCAAGTTATTTTTCCCATCACCCACATCCCAGTGATGCAGTTTCTCTTTGGGAGCTGCAGTGTAGCCTGGGATTGTGGCAACAGATAGGCCTGCAGAGTCTCACTGTGTAGCAAGAGTCTTATCTCTGACATATATCTTTTGACATAGAGGGCTGTGATCGTGCCCTACATGTCACATGGATGCTAACTCATTTATCAGACGTAGTTGTGGAAGTGTGTGTGTGTGTGTGTGTGTGTGTGTGTGTGTGTGTGTGTGTGTGTGTGTGTGCTGCGGCCTGTTGCATCTTTTTATTGGAGCGTTTATACGAGAGGTGTTGAAAGATGTATATTTATCTGAGCAGAAAACACGGACTCGTCTCTGTCTGATGGCCCGTGCGCGCGCTCCAGTGACCAAAAAGCCGCTGTCTCAGCTCATCTCGTGCAGCCCACAAAACTCCCGTTATAACTCGCACGAGCGACAACGCGTTTTGACAGGATAACGCAAAGCTGATATAATGAAATCAATTAAAATAGTTTAAACGTCATTTATCCTCGTGTGTTTTCGCTCGCAGAGCAACATTTAGCTAAAAGGTTTATTTTTTTATTTTTATTTTTTTTACGTCGTCAATGGCAACGGTGTCAATATGGATTTTGGTCACGGTGAAAGCGAATCACAAACTGCCAGGATTTTGGATAACGTTTTGACGTTTTGATGCGTCCGATGCCCCAAAAAGCCTCCTTTCCTATTTATTTGATTCGATTTGTTTGCACGTCTATTTGTCGCCCTCCCATTTAAAGTCCTTGCCTACGAAAACACCCTCTCAAATTAAAATTCCTCAGCGCCAGATCTGGTTTCGGGGTCCGTGTTGTGTTTGCGGCTGGTCGACACGCTTTTGCGACGCGACGCGCGTGACTGACGGCAGCTCGGGCCTTCGGGTGATGGAGGACGAACCTGCACCGCTGCGGTCGTCCAGGTGAAAGAATTAGCCCCTGTTGTGAGGACAACGAGTATTGTTTTTTTATAGCCACTGCAAAATACCTGGTTGGCTTTTATGGGATATCCTTGGAATTATTGGCTGTCTGTTTTTAGGGAACATTTCTGGCTACATCTTAGCATTTAGCATTCCGGCCAAAAGGCGTATAGGCTGTAGCCTGCAGTGCCTTTATGGTGATGTACAGGGGCCATCAGGGGGTCTTCTTCAAAATGACAAATAGCAATGTTTCACTGTCTTATAATAAAGAGGATATTATTGATGACAGGTCATCTAGTAAATTATGACTGAATGAACCTTTATACTACAGGCAGCCGGGAACAATTTCACAATTTCCCATTTTCACATTCCTACTTGCATCTTTCTCTGACCTCTTTTAGCAGTTCAATGCTAAACTCAGCATGCAGAGCGATTTGAAAGGTCTTCCCTCCAAAGTTTTGTTGGGCGAATCCTACTTGTATTTTATTTTTTTTATTTTATTTTTTTGTTTGAGTGCAGAACCCGGGAAAACGAGAAGACCACAGACTTTCTCTGGAACAATAAAAGAAGACTAAACAACTCCCGAAATCGTGAGGTAAACCTAGACACAAAGCGGGTCCATGACCACGCTGTGGTCGCTTCTTTATTTTGACAAACTTACAAACCACTCCAGCACATTTCTGTTGAGTTGTGTGTTTCGTGCAAATGAACAGTAAATTCCTTCTGCTTTTTTTTTTCTTTCCCTTAAACCAAAATTAATAAAAACTAAAAGAAAACCAATCAGAGCCTAACAAAGTCAACCAAGCTGTCGGTGTTTCCGCTGATGCCCTTCATGCAACACGCCATCCATTTATTTATAGGCTACAAATGGCCATTTATATTTTTTGGTTCAAAAACAACCGTATGATCTGCAAGTCGACGGCTGCGCTGATCTTGTGCTCTTTGACAGCTCGCCACACTGACTGATGTCGTGTTTTAACTAAGCCCAACACTCACACGGCAGAGGCGCGACGGTGGGGCTGAGATTATCGGCGAATGCTCTCCCGTCTTAAACACGTGAAAAAGGTCGGCGTTGAAACAAGAAACGCCATCTTCGCTGCGACGCTTGGAGCTGCGAGCCGGCGGTAATTGCACGTTGAGAGACGGCTGGTTCAGCTGCCGCGGCCGCCGGGCTGCAGACATGGGTGCAGGGTGATGACACACGAGCCAATGCTGCTCCACCTGCACAGACTCCCAGAGCACGGAAATACACTCCCGGAGAAAGCCGAGGGGACCCACATGGGTGGGCCAGAGAAATGTATACCTCTCCGTGCACTGCCCCCCCCCCCTCCCCTCCACGGTGAGCGAATGAAGCAGCAGCGCTACCTATCCAGGTTTGTCTTATAGAGGCCGATGTGGACACTTGTCTTCTGTTTGTCCAGGCGAGAAGCTCAACGTAGAGAGGTGCTTTTCTTTTGCGTTTAACATGCTGTGGGAATTTAACTGCGCTAAGGGAAACAAATCTATTCAAAAGTAGGATTTTCAAACTTCTTTTTTTTTTTGTCCAGTTTCTTCCATTTTGGGCTGCAGTCTGTGCATGAAAATATCACGAATTCGTATGATCAGCAATGTCTTTGTTTGCTTTGTATCCCCCAAAAAAAGCAAAATAAAAATGTTTAACCTGCCCCTGATGCAGTTGGATTTAGAGACTTTAATAAAATCCTGAAATGATACTTTGATGTCCCTAGTTGTTCAGCACTGCTTGTTTCTGACTGATTCAAATCCTGTTTGGATGCAAATACATGTTTAATGTCCACAGCGTACTATTATTATTCTGAACCGGCTGTGATCAAAAAACGAATTTCAACATGTTACGAGGAGACTTTTCTTTTTTTTCTTTCCATTTTTTTTCTTCTTTCTTTTTCTTCTCATTCACTGCGTCCACCGGAGGCGGAACGCAAAGGCGCACAAATCACGAGGCACTGCGTCGCCGCGCGGAGAGCATTGGAGCAAACGCAGCCTGTCAGTGGACCTGGAGGGGGGGGGAGGAAAGGGCTGGGCTTACAGACTCACAAACCACAACTTGGGTTGCGCCTCCATCAGAAACCAGTTTAGAAAAATCCCCGCCGAAGAGAGAGAGGAAGGTCTGCTGCATGTCGCCCGCTGAGCCGCAGAACACAGACTCCTCGGTGCGCAGTTCGCCGGGGTCCTGCAGCACATCGGGGGTTTGGCTCGTCGAGGTTCACGCGCGCCATTAAGAGCTTTGCTTTTCGGCATCTCGGACTGGGCTTGTTTTGTTTGCTTTGTGGGGTTTTTTTTTTTTATTTTTTTGGTGCGCGAGCAATGATGGCCACTTACCAAAACCCGGAGGATGACGCGATGGCCTTAATGCTCCACGACACCAACACGAGCAAGGAGAAGGAGCGACCCAAAGAGGAGCCGGTCCAGGACAAGGTCCCGGAGAAGCCGGATCCGTCGCAGAAGCCACCGTACTCCTATGTCGCGCTCATCGCCATGGCCATCCGGGAGAGCCAGGAGAAGCGCCTCACGCTGTCCGGCATCTACCAGTACATCATCAGCAAGTTCCCCTTCTATGAGAAGAATAAGAAGGGCTGGCAGAACAGCATCCGGCACAACCTGAGTCTCAACGAATGCTTCATCAAAGTCCCGCGGGAGGGCGGCGGGGAGAGGAAGGGGAACTACTGGACCCTGGACCCGGCCTGCGAGGACATGTTTGAAAAGGGGAACTACAGGAGACGCCGCAGGATGAAGCGGCCGTTCCGACCTCCGCCGACTCACTTCCAGCCGGGGAAGTCCTTGTTCGGGGGAGATGGCTACGGCTACCTGTCCCCGCCCAAGTACCTGCAGTCCAGCTTCATGAACAACTCCTGGTCGCTCGGCCAGCCGCCCACCCCGATGTCCTACACGTCCTGTCAGATGGCCGGCGGCAACGTGAGTCCGGTGAGCGTGAAGGGGCTGTCGGCGCCCTCGTCGTACAACCCGTACTCCCGGGTGCAGAGCATGGCGCTGCCCAGCATGGTGAACTCTTACAACGGCATGGGCCACCACCACCACCCGGCGCACCCGCACCCGCACCCGCACCACGGCCAGCAGCTGAGCCCGGCCGCCGCGGCGCCGCCGCCGGTCTCCTCCGGCAGCGCGGCGGGCCTGCAGTTCGCCTGCTCCCGGCAGCCCGCGGAGCTCTCCATGATGCACTGCTCCTACTGGGAGCACGAGACCAAACACTCGGCGCTGCACACGCGGATCGATATTTGAGGCTGTTGCCGGGCGGGGTCCGCGCGCGGCGAGCGACTCCCGGAGGCGCGAGTTCGCTCCTGCGACCTCAGAGCGGAAACCCCGAGAGAGACTGTTTTTTTCTTACGAAAATGGATTCGGGAAGTAAAGAAGTGATCGGGACGCGCCAGGCGGCGCGGCCTCTGGGAGCCGCGTCGTGCGCCCGTGTTCCACTCGGACTGGCGGCCAGAACTCGGCGTTGTAGGCCGAAATGTGACCCGTGGGCCTCTTTTTCACTCCCACGGGGACAGACGCCGCCGCCGCCGCCGCTGCTTCGGCTGTGTGTTTGCTGCTGTGCGTGATGATTTGTCTCCACTTGACGCACGGCTTTACCCAAAAACTGGTGCCAAACGAAACGTGCGCGCAAAAATGCCCTAATGAAGTCAGTGCTTTTTCCTAACTGAACTGGATCCGAGCTCCGTTTGGCCTCTTCTCAGTAACCTGCACCGAGCGAGGCCTGCACACGGTGCCGGCGCTGAGCCCTGCTGGGTGGAAAGGTGAACGCGTGGGCAGAGATCCATCACCAGACTGTCTTATTTCTTGATCCCATGTATGTATGATAACATTTCCAATATGACGCCAGCCAGTGCCAGGTTTTGTTAACCTCTCTGATTATTGTTATTATTATTATTTTTATTGTTATTTTTATTTTTTTTTTTTTATAAACGTGATTTAGCTATATTGTCTCATTCATGCTGGGGCCATGTTTCATTTTTATTAGCACTTTTCCCTCTTTTGTAGGTTTGTGAATTTCTTAATAAACTTGTATTTCTTAAAGTAACGCAGTGGTCATGAAGTAATCTGTTTCATGCTTTAAGCTCGTGGTAACCACTGCTGGGCAGTAGGCGAACAAATCGGCAACTCTGTGACAGTAACGCAGCACAGCATTACTATGTTGTTAGCCTACAGTACAGTTTGTGCGGTTTGCTCAGAAATGCCAAGGATTGTAATAATACTGTTTCACATTGTGCATGGCTGTGAATGTTGGCTCTGCACTTTTTACCGCGTAAAGCGTCTGACATTCAGGCACAATGTCTCTTGGGAAAAAAATATGGATAGATATTTAATCAGCTGCTTTATCTTAAAGGCCAATTTATCCCACTAATGGGGCTAGATAAAAATAGAGAACTTCTCACCCACTGTAATAACTAAGAACAAATTCTAATAATGTGCATTGCTCATTTGCGTCCCACCGGCTATTTAAAATGTGTGTAAATGTCTTTAGGCTGTTACTACACCACTGCTCTAAAACATGCAGCATACATATATATATTATTCCTATTATAGCATTTCGTGTTCCCCTTCTGATGTGACACTGTAGGCTTACATGTATTTTTTTTTCTTTCTATTTAATATAATTTGTATTTAATTGTAATTCACACATGATGCCGTATCAATAGAAAAATTGCTGATGTATGTAGGCTATTACCGTCCTCGGGTCAATTATTGTATTTTATTTTCTTCTAACGGCTCAATTCCAAGCACAGCAAAATATCCAAAATAAATAAATAAATAAACACAGATCTGATCAAGAGCAAAGTTTTCCACCCACAATTCGACACGTCCTTTTGCGTTGGATGTGCGATGGTGAAAACTTGAAAAACATCACCCCCCCTCCCCCTAAAATGTGCTTTTATTTTCCTACTTCAAACGACAACAGCAAGTCAGCAGCGACGACAAAATCATAATAATAACCACAACAATTAGAATACTAACAATCTTGCGTGATGCCGTGATGCATCCGCGTGCGTCTCCCTGCTTTTAGCTGCTGCTACCTGCGCGTGCTGCCGACACGAAAGGCAGCAACGTGAAGTGAAGGTGTCGCCTGAGCAACGCCAGGATCATTTAGGAAAGGAGGTCAGCAAAGACGGGACGTGTTGCTGAGACAGCGTTTTAGGGCTGCAAATCACAAACGGGTGGAGGAATCCGTCAAAGAGTCGTTTGCTCCCAATATATTCTCTGGAGGGCGACGGTGGAAGGTCCAGGCAGGCGGCTCCTCCTGCTGACTGGTGTTTCAGCGTGGCACTGTTGCATTACGCGGACGCACGGTGCCCGTGAGCCCCAGATCTCGACCCCCGTCCCTCCTGCAGTCACCCTCATGTTATCACAGCGCATCGATGTATTAGTGCCATCTGGTTTCGGCTGTTCCATCCAAGAAGGCGGTGTATCACTTACTGCTCTGACAGCACCCCGCGCTGAACTGTTCCCTTTAATAGCTGGGCCGATTACAGAGCTGTTCCTCCTTAACGTCCAACAGCCCAGGTTGCAGCAGCGTCCGTTCAGCCAGATCGGGCGGATCTGGATCCCTGCAGAGGCCACAGCAGCGTCGCTTCACCTTGGGCCGCCGTGCGCAGCAGCCACAGCGCATAACACGCCGTTTGCGTGTCAATGACCCGACGAATTAAAACGACCTGACGTCCTTTTCAGGATGGATGGCATAATAGCTGCTGCTGCTGCTGCTATCATACATACACGATACACGTGGGAGGATTGTTTATTGGTATTTATTGTTAGTCGAATTAAAAGAAGTGACGGGTTGTTTGGAAGCACCGTTTGAAAGGTGTTTCCATTTGTGATTGTTGCCCATATATAAAGCTGCAGACTTGGGTTTGTTTTTTTTTTGTTTTTTTAAAGTTTTCTATACGTTTTAAACGCCTCAACTTAAATTCAAGTAAAAAGGGGGCAACGAACGCAAATGGACTGTGCAGAAAACAATGCGAGTTGTATTATAGGAGCCGCAACTGAAAACAGATTCATTTTTAACACGTTTTTATGTCGGCTCCGTTTTATGGGGCGCGAACTGTTGTTCGCCTGCTTTTTAGAAGGCAAAGTAATTTATATTCAAAATAAAATAATTGTTAAAAAAATAAATAAAAGCCCAATAAGGTTGTTTCAGCAAAAAAAAAAATACACCTCTTTCCAATTATTATTATTATTATTATTAATATTTTACAAAGCAAAATAAACCCTGTCACTTTGTTGCCTAAGTCCATATAAGTCAAATGTTCACGTATAAATATATCTTTGTATATCAGATACGCAGACTTCAGAACGAGGCGCACGATTTTTTGCTGACTGGAATTTCAGACATTTACTGTCAAAGTCCATTCAGATGTGCTTCGCGGGACGTTTTCCCTCCAGCACCGGCAGACAGACACATTCTGCACAAAGGGACGTTTTCATAATTCTGCTGTGCGCTAAATAGTGGCCCATATATAGGCTCCTGTAAACTAAGCGTCCTCTTCACCGATGAGTAACAGAAGCACGGAATGGAAGCGCCGTCGGCTTCGGGGACTAGACGGCACCCGTGCTCCCGGCCGGACTAACGCTGACCCGGATCCATACATCATCCTGAAATGTATCCGTGTCCAGTCTGCGCTTCATCGCGTTGCTGTTTTGTCAACAGCGAGGAGATCAGGGCGCGTTTGAAAGGCGCGTGTTGTTCCAAACACGCTCCCAAAAATAATAAATACAAGCGGGTTTTTTTCTATTTGTAATAGGCTCAATTTAATGTGTTAGGATTATTTTTGTTTTGATTTTGTTTTTTTAGAAACAGAGACAAAAAAAATAAAACAACCTCACGTTGAGTTTATTGCTATACATCCTCGGAATACTTTTTTTTAGCATAGGCCCACCTGACGTCACAGCGGCCGCCAGCATGTCATTTTCGTGGTGGCGGATGTTGCAGTTTATTCGTTCGATCTTGCTTATAGTCCCCCCGTGTTTGGTCGGGGAAAGTGGGCTGTGAGGAGCCCGTTTGCGTGCACATGTTACCCACACAGAACCCTATACCTCTGCAGCACGCGCACGCAAATACACACACACACACACACACACACACACACACACACACACACACACACACACACACAGACTTGTTGTTTTTCTGTCACACTTGGAGCCCTGCAGTTCCCCTGGAGAGGCCGCAAGCCGAGTGTGTCTGCGGACTCGGGTGCGGCAGGTGTGCATTTGAGCAGAAAGGTTGACGGTTCAGCCGGGCGGCCGGGAACAATGGGCATGCATACAGGATGTCTCAGGGGCTGAGAGAGATAAGGCCAGCCGAGGTTCATGGCTCCAACACAGGCCTGCTTTAGTCCTCTTTCGCACAGCAGGTTCCACGGCTGCCTTCGCCTTGTTGTTCCGGGCCATGAAATAAAGTGCGCCTCGGTGTTTAGAATATGTAATGAACCGATTAGTGCTATTAAATACATTCTTCGTTGTAATTAATTCATTTCACGTCTACCAGGGCCGTTTCAATGTTCCCTTAGAAATAGACCCTTAGAAACAGGAGTTGTTGACACGCGCGCCTGCAGGAGCCGCCGTTTAGTTTATCGTGGCGTTATTTCCAGATGCAACATAAAGTAAAAACGTCACCGTGTATGGATACTACAGGCTCGTTTTCCACGTCCGAATCTATTCATGAAGCTAATAATAAGTGCATAAGTGCAGCCTCGGGGCTCCGTGCAACAACAAAAAACAGCAATAACTTTTTCAAACGTGCACCCTCGTGCACGCGCGGGGGCCGCAGGAGGTTCGCAGGTGGCGAACGGACGTTTCTGTCCGTTTTCTCATTTATTTCTGCAAGAGGTGAGACGGTTTGTGCGACATGTGCGGTTTTTGCTGCCGTGCGCCTTTTCCCCCCCGCGGAACAGCAGCGGTTGTGTCAGATTCTGATCAACAAGACGAATGAGGTCAGCTCACTGTAGATGCAACGCATTTAACCCGCGCTGCACCTCCTCCTCCTCCTCCTTCTTCCTCTTCTTCACAGACGCGCGCACACGCGGGCGCGCCCCTGGAGTGCGCGTGACGGGCCTGCACGCTCCGCGGGGCGCCGGCGATGCGACCCGGCCGGTCAAGTCACACGCAGGTTGCAGGTTTCCCAATGCCGGCACACAATCGAATTCCCGGCGTTCTCGCAGATGTTTTAGGGCCGAAGGGGGACAGTTTCCACTCAGACGCGGCGCACATTGAAAAGGAGAGTGGGGGTCGCCACTGTTTGGTATACATCTGTTCCAAACAGGAAAATATGCAAAGATTTGATTCGCAGAAAATCCGGCAATTGTTCCAATCAGCAAGAGTTTCTACTCCCCCCCCCTCTCTCTCTCTCACTCTCTTGCTGGAGCAGAAATACTGCAGGTTTCGCGTTTATTCGCGCTATTTCTGTGCCGCGACTCACTGTTTACGCTCCGAGCGCGTCCTCCGGTGAATCTCCACTGTCTCCAGCGCGTCGCGGCGATGATCTACGTGATGTTTTCACTTTCTGCTGATGTCTATCTTAATGACGGCCCCGCGAAACAATAGGTGACATATAATAAGTCTTTAATAATCCGAAGCGCTTACAATGGAGTGTGGCGATTATAAATAGGAGCCGCGCGTTTGTTAGCTGGACTGGACTCCGGTCGGCGGGGGATCATCAAATATCTACAAATACCGCGTCTATAAATACACACCGGCCCATCTATCCAGTCAAAAGATGGGCTGTCATGTATTCACAGAGAAGAAGCATCACGCACTGCCCTCTGATTGCCCTCCGGGGAGGGGGGGGGGTCACGACTCTGACCCGGTTTGTGCATAAAATGATAAAGTTATTGCACTTCGGAGGCTTTTTCTAACATGCAGCTATATGACTTATTTTCTGGCACAGTCGAGAGAAGTCAGGAAAACAAGCTTCACCCATGATGACACTCGCTTCACCAGGCAAAACAGGTTTTCATTATGGGATAGCAGCCCCAAGCAACATGCGGCAGCGGGCCTGTTTAAATGCAACGTTTCTGCTGTAGCCGGCCAGCTCATACTGTAAAGGGAAATGCGATCAAATGTTTCCGTTCTCTTGATTATGGGCTGCAAATTGCTTTTTGTCGGGATTTAAAATGGCAGGTCATTTTTTTTTTCCCATCGTGCACTGATGGAGGCTATTTTTAAACTCCTTTCCTTTCTCGCCCACCACCACCACCACAACAACAAAAAAAGACTTCCGCAGGGTTGGCAACAAGAAGCTATTAGGATAAATCTTCTCCTGTTAACATTCCAATTAATCAAAGATGAAACCAAATTCCCGCAGGGATCATTATGGGCCAGCACCTGTTCTTCTGATGCTGTAGGCTACATAATAAACCAGTATGGCTCGTTGGTCAGAGTTCGGCTGACCTCTGGGGATGGTTTGAGACATATAATCACTGCAAGCCAGTTATACACAAGCCAATTATCTTATTTCGCAACCAAAACCATTCCAAAATACCCTCTTATTTATAATACCAGCATTTCCTTCAATTTCATAACAATGCAGCCCTATTAGGATACACATTGCATGAGAGGTAATACTTAATGACACATCCTTCAATTATATTAAGTGATGATTCTGCCAATTATTGACTGTTATTGTAATAGCTCTCCATAAAATGTGTTTTCCATTGTCATATTGTTATCTTATTGTCATATACTGTAAATGATAAGGTTAGTGAAGCAAGTCTCTCCCTATTGGCTATAACATACATGCAAAACAGGATGCTGGCCTTAGGCCTGACCCTTGCCCCGCCTCTGTGTACATGCCAAACCCAGTCCCAGGTCAGATCTCCTACTCTGCAATCCAATTCCAGACATATTTCCTTCATGCAATTACATACCTCTTGGCAAGGCCTCACAATTAAACAAATGATGATATTTTGATATCCATAATCATACGCATTCACATAAGGTACCCTTTCAAGTTAAGTATGCTTTTTATTACATGCTTATCATCTGTGATGAGATTATGCACAGTGTGGGTTTGGACTGAGTTAGGGTACATTTAATCAAATAAGAGGAGCAGTAATGGAAGCATGCTGGACCCAGGACTACATAGGCTGCTCCCTTTGAGCCCAGCTTATGTTTAGCAAATTTCAGACAATGAGAACGTTATGAGGAGAACTCTGAGGGACCTTTCACCCCTGCCCACTAGGCTAGGTCAAGCACATGGCGTATGACATAATTTCTGTACCACTGGTGAGGTGCACCGCACATACTTGTGTCCTGAGGAGATTGTTTAAATGCACGTATCCTTGACAAAACTAGTTATAGTTGATAGCATGGTTCTGATCATAGGTGCGATTTGTGAACGTCTTAGGGCCAGCTGGAGCTGTGACCAGGCAAGTGTCCACGTGCAGTAATGGCACGGAATACCATCATTCCACTTTCATTCAAAGCAGTCATCTTGGGAACATAATTCTGTACAGAAGTCACCCAAATGTGCTCAGTCTGAAAGTGTAATTGTCACAGTTACTAAAAGTGTGCTGTGTGGGTCTTTTCTGCCCCCTTGTGGCATGAGGCAGGATATAATCTTTTTTATTTACTTGACTCACCCTTTCCCTTTTGATGTTTGAATGAACCATAATTATGTTATCCTATAACACACTCTCAAAGAACTTAGACTCACACTAGAAAATACGTAATGCTATTGTGCTGGGATTTACTGAGCATTTCTAAAAGAACCAAAAGAGTACAAGAGCATATCAAAATAAAATCAAATATGCCAGCAATGGATACAGATGCCTAACAATTATCCCAAGCAGTAATGTGTATCAAGGTAAGAGGGATCAGAACCCACATTGCATCTTGTGTCGAGGGGTAAGTGAGTAGTTTAAGAACAGCTGCATTTCCATCAACCATACAATCACAAGCTAGCTCCTAACTTGTAGATATTACCTCTTTTATTGTGATAATGCCCCACACAGTTACATGCTAAGAATGCCAAAATCCCAGTGGCTTACTTACTGACTTAATGTAGGCAAGACCAGAACTATTTTTACCAAAAGATACGCCTCTAATAATATAAAAGGCTTACAGCAAAAGCCCAAAGTGTAAAGAGTTGCCATATTGAAAGAAAATAGGCCTTTTTCACAGAACACATTTTGACATGTCAGTAAAAAGCACAGGTACAAATAATGACTATTACTACTGTAACAGATCAGATTGTCAAGTCAAGTTTATTTATATAGCGCATTTCATACAACATGTGCTCAATGTGCTTCAGGGAAAGCGAAATAATTCAAGACAAGACAAGAGATAATAATAAATAAAACAAAAAAAAATACAGATGGAAGACTCAATGTGCTACAGGATAAACGAGATGGCACATGACAAAACAGAAAGAAAAATAAATAAAACACAAGAGGGTATAAAATCATAAAACAATCAAAATAGGCTAAAAACATAAAAAATATAAAAGGTGGGACCGCAAGATAGATAATAAAAGTGGAAGGGCTTAAAACAACATCTCCTTCCCAGTACAACAAAAATGATTTAAAATATATTCAATAAATAAAACAAATAAAACACAGCCCATGTCAAAGCACTAATCATAAAACAATAAATCAAAGTAAGGTAGTACACTAAAACCTAATTAAAAGCTTGTGCAAACAAATGTGTGTTTAGCCTGCTTTTAAAAGAAGACAGAGTTGGGGGGCAGACCTAAGTGAATTGCACAAAGTAGGGCCATAATGAATAAAAGCACCATAAGCAACTTCAGAATTAATTCTAGGAATGTCTGCGGTCAAAAGGCCTGTTGTTAATGTTGGTTTCAATGTTTTGAGAGGAAGATCACTTATGTGAGGCTCTATGAACAAAAGACATATTAACCCCCTTCTCCTCCCTGACGTCTGGTCCAGGCGACGGTTGGAGGCGACTTGGTTGTGTCTTAGGAAAGGGACTGCTCCTGGTTACTGCGGTACCCTTGAGCAGGACACCCACTTGTCAAACCCCCAACATTTCCCATGACAGGCCTGTGTCGTGAGGTACTTTGAGATGAACACCAACCCGTTTGGTCGCCAGAGGGCAGCAAAGCTCAGCATTTAGTGCCAACCTATAGGCGTTGACAGGGTTGTCCGATAAGTATGTTTCGCGGCCTGACTTGAAAGATGAATGACGGCTAAAGAGTTTATCATAAGCCGACTGTTTGATTTTTTTAATGGCGTGCTTGCCATGGCTGTCTGTCCGTGGGATTTCATAGGGAGGAGGTTGAAAAACATAATGTTTCCGGGTGAAATCACTGCACACAGGTTCAGTGCCGGCGGTGTGTGGTGGGCTGGAAGGAAGCCGGGAGAACCTCCTGAAACCAGAAGAAAGGAGACGTGGCCTTCACAATAAAAGCCCCAATAAAGTCACACAACCAGTGATTTCTAGTCTTCTTCAAAACAGCAGTGAACGCAGACTGTTGTTATTATTGTGAATCACCCTGAATTTGTAAGCATGAATTTGTTATGTTGCCAAAAAGACTATTGATCAATACGTCTTTTAATATTGCACAGTTCTGTTTTTTTTTTTTTTTGAACAAAGTGATTAAACAAACCCCAGTGCTGCTTCAGTACATACAACAGGACCCCCCCCCCCCCCATCGCATTCAGATTAAACACATGCGGTCATTTATATTATTATTTATATTTATTTATTTATATTTATATATATTTTATATTTTAAAAAAAAAAGAAATCTGACGACATTAACAGTTAAAGTGTTTCTGCTCAGACATCGGTCTGTCTGTGCACCACTGACTCCGCTGTCCAACGGAAATGTGGATTTCCCCTTTAATCAAAACGTTGCCGCTTCAGTCGCAGGCTCCTGTCTATGGAATGATAGGAGTGCCACAATAAAGAATAAATATGTAAATAAAAGAATAAAAGAATATCACAATAAATGTGGAAATATAAAGAGAAATAAATAAAAGAATAAAAGAATAAGAC
>JAVQJF010110170.1:0-33070 GCA_036023855.1 Gadopsis marmoratus | reverse complement strand
TTATTTGTCAGGGTGGAGCTCAACTTCCTGTCCACCATTCTCTCTGTTTATCTCTCTCACTGCTGCCTGGTTTATGGGTCAACTGTGTGTATCTTTGTCAGCTCCAGGGTGGGGTATCCTATCTTGTTGTGTGTAATCATGGGCAGAGTTTTCCGGCGACAGAAAAGGAGAAATGGAGAGTGGGAGGCGAGAGGCTGGTGAGTGAGCACTGGCTGGGCTGCAGCCAATGAGCTAGTCCTGATGGACTCGTGTCTGTCTGCTCCAGACAGCTGATAAGACAGACAACAACAGCATCTATTCTTACTATGGGTGTGTCAGCTACTGCTCCGTCCAAGTTTTTTTCCTCTATTATCCAGAATACACATTCCAGGTCACTCCCGCTACTTGTCTGTCTTTGATTGCTGAGGCCATGATATACAGCGCTCAGGCCTCCTGACGTTCTCAATTTTTCTTGTTCCAAGTTATTTTAAAATGTGTTTATTCTGGATCTAAGTGTGTGTTCTATGCAAAGAACTCTACTTTTGCAAGGCACTGATTTTGCATAGTCTCTCTGTCTATTAAAGCTGCGGTGTTATTGTAATTGCCCCAGTTTACTTTTTGCGCAGTTTTGCTGATGCAAATACACTCGGCTCAATCCTCCTGTTGCCTGCACGCCTGATTTCCCATCCGTTTCTTGGAAGGTGTCAGTGCAGGTTGGAGCTGGAAGTGGCCTGCTGTCTCTTTCCTGTCCCGTAGTGATGATGTCACTCTCCCAGCCTCTGCCGAGTTGCAGCTGGTCACTGGGTGTGGGACACCACACATGAGTGGAAAGGGTGGGGGAGGTCCACAAGGAGAAGAGGTAGAGTGTGGTTGACGGACAAAACAAATGTGGGATTGAATGAGTTTAGCGTTAGTAGAAAAGAGAAGAAAAGAAGGGCTGTGGGTTAAGAGATTAGGGAGGGAGAGAGGAAGGGTGTTGTCAAAAAGAGAGGAACAGATGAGGGGCTCTGGGTGTGCCCTCACCTTCTTTGATCACTGGTGTCAACATGTTGCAACGGAATTCACAGTTTGTGTCTTTCAGTTTATCTTATAAGCTGTGTCCAGGGCCATGGTTTCCCTCCACAAATTTGATTACGTAAAACAAAATAAATCTTATTAATCTATAAAGTCCACCTGTCCAATGGTACACAAAATGTACAATGCTCGGTGCTTTGTGAAGAGAGCAACACCCTGGCATCTGGGCAAGTGGTTTTAAATAGATTTCAGGAACTCTGGCCAAATGTTCCCAGTTATTGCGATAGCGCCTCAGCTCCACCCAGTCAAGGACCTCCAACACACACACACCACACGACCAAGACGTAGGGCGCTGGGGTTGTCACATTATTGACATATAGTGTTTGTGTATTTATATTTGTAGCCTCTGAGAGCGATCTGCAGAACAAGCGTCTGAAACTGGACTACGAAGAAATCACTCCATGTCTGAAGGAGGTCACTCTGGTCTGGGAGAAGATGCTGGGAACTCCTGGGAGGGCAAAGGTCAAATTTGACACAGAGACCATACATGCTGCTGTTGCACAAGGTACATATTTGTCTCCGCAGATACATATATCAGTGCCTCTTGGAAATGTTTGCTCTTTTTCAAAATCACTAGGTATTGGCAAATATTGACCCAGGCTTAATGTATAAAGCTCCAAAACTGAAAATATTTATTGTAACTTTTCTCCTTATCATCAGCTGGTCCCATTTCCCCAAATATAGCAAAAGAAAATTCTATGCAGTGTTTTTAATTCACAGTTTATGCGCACAGTAAAGTCGTTGTGTATTTAATTTCGGCAACTTTACCCCCAGCGTCCGTCTCTCACTGTCAAAGTTTTCTGTTCTGTCCTTTTTCTAGTGTTCTTTTGTATTGTTTTTCATGTTCCGCACATTTGACAGGAAGGTTATCTCCTCTGCCCCTGGCCTCGAACATAACTTGGGAGGTCTAAAGTCCAGAACACAAATGCACATAGAATGGACACTTGCCAATGAATTGCAGGGTTAGGACTTGGCAAACAAACTTGAGGTCCTTGACTTTAGCGGACCATGTTGTCCAGAGAGCTGCTAATTTCTCTCTCCTCCTGAGTCATGAAGGTGATGTTATTTTCCCCTCACCGGCCCCCGTTGGTGTACTATATACGGCTACTATTACATGTAGCTGTGATTGTAAAATAAACAGTACGGGCGCTGGTATACGTCATATAAGTATTGTAGTAAAAGAACAAGTACGGTCACTAGCATAGATATTAACTGTGCATATAACACATTCGTGGACAGAGAGTGAATGAACCCAGTTAGCGAACGATCATTTCGTTGGTTGACACTACAGCTGGCATTCTATTGGTTGGGGAATTTTGATAGGGTTGTTGCACAAAAAAATCCAAGCGCACAGCAGAAATCCAAGAGCAGAAAATCCACAAGAAGACATCCAAGGGCAAGCATCCATGAGAGTGTATTACAAAATCTGAACATCTGAACAAATCAATAAAGTATGCTCTCAAACTGAAAGAGCATGCTCTTGATATAAGATAGGACTATAGCTCCATATTTCCCCCAGTTTCCAGTGTTTGTGGTAAGTTAAGCTAAGTGCTGCTGACTTTAGACTGGTACATGTAACTCTTTTCCAGAAAACGAATAAGCGCATTTCCCAAATTGTTGAAATATTGTTTCTTAAGCCCCAACTGCTCAGTCAACCAGCAGACCAGACAGTGGTTGTACTGGGCAGCTTCCAGATTTGAATCTTCATAAATGAGTGAGCGGGGCGTACTTTATCAAAACTCATGTAATGTTTGTTCATCTTGGTATTCTTGTTTTTACTGAAAGAAATTGAATTTAACTTGATCTAATAAAAAATAAACACTGCTCTACTCCACCATTTGTAATCTAAGAAGTCAGTAATTCTGTGATGCACCAGACAGAGTCCATGTCATTCAAATTAACAAACTCTGATGCTTTCTGTCTGTCACTCAGTCAAATTAATTACTGGGTAACGTGAGGTATGTTTACAGTCCTGACATCAGATCTCCTTGAGATTTACATACTACTTCTAGAAATCTGTTTTTTACAAGCTCTGCACAGCTGTCAGTTACTGCGCAAACATGTCTTGCCAACTTTGCACCACCCAACCCCACCTTCATCGTCTTTCATCTCTGTCATCTCCGACAGGTGTCCCAAGGCAACATCGAGGCGAGATCTGGAAGTTCCTCTCTGAACAGTACCTGCTTAGGCAGACGGTCCCCTCTCGGCCCCCTACCAATCACACTCCATATAAAGAGCTGCTGAAACAGCTCACCTCGCAGCAACACGCCATCCTCATAGATCTGGGTACCTCAAAGACACACACACACATTCACACTTCTTTTTTTAGATGCTTCATTTTGAAGCTAGTCTGCTATGTGAAAAGACATAAATGTACAGTATACCCTGCGCACAAACACATACTTTATCATCTCACTTGAGGAAAGAAAGACATGAACACACATGCACAGCACAAAGACGTTTAATACAACAAGTGTCGATTTTAGCAAAAACTTACATTAACATAATTAATTTTTTAGTTAATCCATCCTTCAATTTTGTATCGGGGTCCAAGACACATTAATTGATCAATTTTATTAGAAATTATTGTTATGTACAGCTGAAGTGCAAACAAAAATGAGATATAGATGTCAATAAAAGGACGTACTTAATAACTACCTGTAGACCTTGTTGTCACTACTGATTTTCTTTCTGATAAACTGGTGAACACAGCAAAAATCCTGTGCAGAGTTCATTAAACCTCATTTTAACACTTTCACTCTCAAATGTTGGCAACACCTACTACCCAAAAAACCCACACACACTCGGTACCAACACCCGCCCATATAACACCCTCGCATGCATATACGCATCTATCCACCCACACATCTATCCCTGTAGCACCTCCTCTGTTTTTTTGCTGTTGACCCTGTGTCTTTCTTCTCACTATAATGTTATTCACTCTTCATCTACATCTAATAGGGTGGGGACGGAGGTAACGGCATACTGTACACAGTGGCTGCTCACATGGCCCAGTATGAAGGTGTTATGTGCTATAGGATAAAAACACAGCGTGTTTGTGATACTGAAGTAGCGAAGAGGTTTGCAGGTAGAAAATGCACAGCAACTCAAGGCGGTCTACTTCACTTAAACATGTTCATGGTCAATATAAGGGCGATGGTTTAGAATTTAGGGTTGTGTTCAACACTCCCACACCTTACGTTCATCACACAGAGCAGACACATTATCACACTCATTCCTTCAGGCAGGAGAGGGAGTCGGGGCATTATGTTCACAAATACTGCATAAAGCCCCCACAGCACATTCCACGCATACACACTCACGCTGCAGTCATTGTCTTCTCCAAAGCCTCACTGTCACACACTGTAAGTGAAGAAGTCCTCAGTCCCAAAACACACACACCTGCCAATTACTAGCCTGAATGTTCTTTTACAGATCCCAGGTCATTATGTTGTCATGTTTGAAAGGCACAGTTCCCATCTGGTGTTACATGTTAACCTTCTGAAGGAGGCTCTGTGCTTAAAGCTGCATTCATGTGTAAATGTGTGTTTTTATGAAAATGTGTGTTAGCATGACAGCCTGGCACATGCTCAGGCACTGAGCAAATTTTTTTTTTTTTAAACAGCAAAGTGTGAAGTCTAGCATCCTAAGGCAGAGTTTATGCTTCGTTCAAACACGTGGTACACACCGAGAGGCTTTGGTATCTAATGGATCATTCACAATTCTTTCCAAGAGTATGTCTGTCTGACAAAGTCAAGTAAATCAAATCTATTAAAACTGTTTTATTGTGTCTTTAGATGTATATCAGGTTGGTCTCAGCCATCAAATAGATACTTTGCCTGGCATAGTATGGCATAAATATAAGATGTTTGCAGATGTTTAGCAATATAGATAATGTCTTGCACTTTCTTTTTTATTTTTTTTGTCTCAGGTCGCACTTTTCCCACTCATCCATATTTCCAAGCCCAGCTGGGGGCAGGGCAACTGTCTCTGTATAATTTACTGAAAGCCTACTCACTCATGGACCCTGAGGTATCATTTAGTTATTCTTTAAGTATTCTTACTGGCTTTCTTCCTCTTTCACTTTCTTTTTGGTTATCACTTGATGCACTCAAATGAGCTGTCAGCTTTCTTTTAGGTTTACGCTTTCCCCCCCTTCCTTGTCTGTGAAGATGTCAAGTTTGTTATTGTTGTTATTGTAGGTGGGCTACTGCCAGGGCCTGTCCTTCATTGCTGGAGTGCTGCTGTTACACATGGGGGAGGAGGATGCCTTCAACATGCTCAAATTTCTAATGTATGACGTGGGGCTCCGCAAACAGTACAGGCCTGACATGATTATCCTGCAGGTACAACACACACACACTGTCGCACATATATACCACACATTTACATTTATTTATACAACTTAATATAGATCAGCGGTTTTCAAAGTGGGAGACGGGCATCCCCAGGAGGACATTGGTTATCAAAAGGAGATCACATAGTAGAATAGCCTAAATGTGCATCTTCAGATATACAGTATACCGTATATCTATGTATTATGTTTTTGGTATAGTCTGAAGTTGTGTCAAACAGCAATATTAGGCTATCTTGGCTCAGTTATTGAGTGTCTATGGGACGATGCCATAGGCATCTGGGAATTGAGCAAAACTAAGCAAGTAAACTAAGGGGTATAAGGGGAGGCCCACAGTCTCAGTGAGAAATTATTTAGATCAGCGGTTTTCAAAGTCTACTCACACGCTTAAATTACATTAAAGAGAGGACTGCAGGTGACTTATGTTTTTATATGTCCAATCATCAATCAAGTCTACTCATCTCACATATATGTGAAATTTGATGCTCTCCTTCTTTGTGTTTTCAGAATTACAGTGATCGGCTTACATTTTGTAGACTTGTAGACAAAAACAGTCCAATCACAGTCCTCGTGGTATCTCAGTAGCACCGATGTGTAGTTAAATGTATGTGCAGGTGCTTGTCATGCTACTGCTATGTGCATAGGCTCCATAGCTATGCCATAACTCCTTAATGCGCAACAAATCCAACTGTTAAACCATGTATAAAATAATAAAAGCACAATCTGCACATAATGTACACTCAACCACACATGCTCCTGGTCAGGCCAGCTAAAGAACAATATCTGGTATGTTTCAGATTCAGATGTACCAGTTGTCGCGGCTGCTCCATGACTACCACAGGGATCTTTACAGCCATCTGGAGCAGCAGGAGATAGGGCCCAGCTTATATGCCACCCCCTGGTTTCTCACCGCCTTCGCCTCACACTTCCCCCTCGGGTTCGTGGCCAGAGTCTTTGGTAAGCTTTGAGAGCTGTGTATGTATCGACACTCATACACCACACTCTTGTTATACTTGTTCACGACACTGTTTCTTCTTCCTGAGAAAAGCTCACCCGTGTCTAGATGTAGGAAAGAATCAGTGATGCTGGGGGCTTCTCCACTCCCCAGTTAACTTTTCTAATTAGATTCACACAGACTGATGGAAGGGGGGAGGAAAGGTGGTGGAGCAGGATGAAAATGAGAATAGTATGACACTCCCATGTTCTCAGTGTATATTGGTAGAGTACAAACTGAAGTTTTATGATAATGATCAAAGCTTTTCTTCAGTTAGAAAGCATTATGTCCTCTGGAATAAGGTAACTAATAGTGAGTCACACACACATTTGAAATCAAGTCTTTGTCAGTTACAGGCTGTTGTTTTCCTCCGAAGTGACCTTTGTGTTTATCATTACACCCACAGTCCCTTGGTATATAGCTCTCTTTTTTTATTTCATGCCTTTGCTTGTCTCTCCCTCATTCCTTCCTTACCGTTGTTTTCATGCCTAATTTATTACACAGTTCTCAGTCACTGAACCAGACTCACTGGCTCCTCGTGCTCATCTGAGCGTAATACTAAGTGTGTGTGTGTGTGTGTACAGTTAGAGGGCATCATCATAGCCCTGTGAAGTCTTTTGATATATATCATACAGCATGTGGGGCTCCACACCTCCACTCCCATTCCTTAATCTGTCGTATGATCTCATGCAATCCTGCCTAACCCTTACTCCACCCTGATGCATTCAAAGCATGCACACAAATACACACACCTACTCCGCCTTTCCGTATTCACCCAGGCCTATATTTATGTTTGCTTAAACCTTTTTATTGACGTCAAAGGATCTATCATTTAAGAAACCTTTGAGTCACCAATCAACGCAGTAAGCTGTGCCGTGAGCGCCTGTCAGTATTAATTAAATAACCTTGCGCAATTTTAAAAAAGCAAGTCACGTCAGGGCCTTTTTCCAAGTAACTCTTTCTTTGTCTCTTTGTCCTCTGGCAGATATGTTGTTCCTGCAGGGGTCCGAGGTCATTTTTAAGGTGGCCTTGAGCCTGCTGGGTAGCCACAAGCCTCTGATCCTGCAGCATGAGCACCTGGAGTCCATAGTAGACTTCATCAAGACCACACTGCCCAACCTGGGCCTGGTGCAGATGGAGAAAACCATCAACCAGGTCAGAATAACAACCAGTCAGTAATGTGTAACTACTCCTTTAGTCAATGGGCTGCCTAAATGGAATACAATACAAAGTGACACATCTGTCTGATAATTTTTATGGACCTGTTCTTATTTATTATATATTTGGGGATTATATTAAAGTGTCATATTGTTGATAATGTTCTGGGAAAGCAAAAAAGATGGTACTGGCTGATTGTTAATAATCTAGAGAAAAAGGAAAAGTCTTGCATTACTCTTATATTTTTCTTATTGTCAACAAATCCCATGAAAAGACCAAAATAACATCTTAGTCCATCTCTCAATACATCAATACCCAAATCCATTTGCATCTACTGAAAACAAATTCTTGTAAATGTGTGACCTGTGTTTATTTTTATTTTTAAGAAATGCAAAATAATTTCTTACCATAGCTGCATACTGCAGTTTCAGACAAATATTTTTCAAACGGAATCAATTTTTGTTGAACTACAAAAGACAGTGTATTTTCAGGCAAAGATGTAAAGGGACCTCCAGTGATTTATTAGTGCGCTTCCATAAACTTGTAGGACTCACAGATTGAAAAAAGAATGGTCAATATTGAAGCTCACAAACTGAAATATCCTGCCTTTTAGTCTCTAGTATATAACTTGATAGCGTTGTTCTTTAAGACTCCTGCCTCCTAAACACCCACTTCCTTCTTCTTTCTTTCATATTTATTGCACTAGTGAGAATTTACTGCATCAGGGGTCGACTCTACTACTATAAACTACTGTAAACTACATGTACCCATGTTCATCATAATGAAGGAACATGTGACTCATTTACGTGTTTTTAATAGTTTTTGGACAACAATGGATGTCCATGGCACAGGGGAATAAAGTGTATCGGGCTTTGGATACATAGAGAATACTTGATAGTAGGATTAATTCATTGTTGGTTTTGTTTTTTCTTTTATGGGATTTATTACCAATAGAACAAATTTAGAATACCACCAGACTTATCATTTAACTCAACATCACATACAGCTGCGGTTTCCACCTCCTCTTTTGGGAGGTTGAATTAATTTGCATAGGTAGCTTCTCTGATCTTGTTCTTCTGTGTGTAAATATGTTACTTAAATGCACTCAAGAAGCTATTAAACTTACCTCAGTTCTCTAAACAGATTACAACTCATGGCAGTCATAAGGAGACAATAAAACTGCTTTATGACCAAGCAAGAAAATGGAGAATGGTATTCTGCTTGAGTGACAGATGCTATGAAGGTGAACTACGCCTTCTCCTCATAACCGTAATGAGGGCAGCTTGATGGGTGGAGCGCCAGTGAAGTCATTTAACCTTCACTTCATGTGTCAATATTTGTGTTAAAAAAAAAACAGGAAAACTACTGTATGTCAACAACAACAGACTCACATGTTGAATGACTCCAATAAGAAAACATCCCCATGTCCTGATCTTTACGAGTCAGTCTCATGTAAACTCAAGTCAAGAAGAACATTTTACAGTAAGGCTGTCATCTGTCTTGAGATGGGAGGAGCTGACCTTAGGTTGTGATGAGTCAAACACATCTAGAGAGATAATATCAAGGTACGCCAAAGTTTAGAAAGAATGCATTTACCTCAGAATTTGCATAAAACAGCAAAAGGGTCTCGCTGTCTAGCTTGCCGGTACATAAGTGCCACTTATCCACATAAGGTTGTCTATATATTAACTGGTGTGACTCACAATAAAAAACAGGTGTGTGCTTACAGGATGTTTGAACCCTTGTATGCAAATCATGTTTCCATTGTGTATTTTCTCTTATGCAGTAATATGGAAGTTGTAGGTACAGAACAACAATCTGCTAAATCTGTAATTTGACATGAAAAGGAGATGCTTTAAGGGAAATTCCAGCTTCATACAACCTTTTTGTTCATAGTCATTCCTGTCTGTAATGTTAACGTTGTAGTCATGTAAGATTGCAGAGATTTGAGAACACAGACATTGCTATTAACAGTCACAGACGGTCTTGACAATTTTACAAGTTTTAAACAAACCCACGGGAAACGTCACTGGAGGAGGAAATAAATGCAAATCCTGATATTCTTACCTTATCATTACTAACGAACAATGATTCAGTTGTCACTTTAATAACATGCTATACAAGTTTCCACTTGATGAACAATCAGAAAGTGAAAAACAGGAACTGTTAACAACAAAATAGTCTTGCTCAATGCCCTGTCACAGTAACCCATCCAGATTCCTTCTCTATCTTCAGCATTTTCACATTAATTTACATTTGTATGATGCTGTGAAATACTGAAGGAGTAAAAGTCTTGTAGAGTATAGTGTTCTTTTTAATCTGCAAGGTGCTTTATGTTTGTTTTTTTGAAGCATATCAGATTTTCTCCAAATATGGGGTGTTAAGTAATGCAGCCAGTAGTAGTAAAATCCTGGTTCTCTTTATGAATGTGAATGTTTGCTGCATAAACACTTTCTGTGTTCATCAGGTTTGTGAGATGGATGTGTCCAAGCAGCTCCAGGCCTATGAGGTGGAGTACCATGTGCTGCAGGATGAGCTGCTGGACACGCCCCCGACCCTCAACCAACACCAGCGAGCTGCACAGCTGGAGAGGACCAATCAGAGCCTCCGGCAGCAGAACCTTGACCTGCTTGAGGAGCTGCAGGTGTGCACACGCACACACACATGCGCTCTCACGCACGCGCACGTTGTCTTTCTTTATTTCATCCATCACTTCCCTCCCACCCAGGTGTCGCATGCTCGCGTCTGCAGCCTGGAGAGCCGAGTGGAGGCTTTCACCCAGTCAGAGGGCCAGCTGAGGGAGCGGGTTTCTGCACTGGAGGAGGAGAAAAAGCAGCTAGCGGGCACCGTCACACGTCTCCAGGACCTCCTCACCAGCCTCGGCATACACACCACCCCTGATGGACACACACACCCCCCACCCTCTGAAAGACACACAGCAAAGGTGGAGGACATAGATGGGCTGGCGAGCAGGACTGTGGACTCCCTTCCCCACCTTCTGGCTCTTCCAGAGGGTTTATAACTGCACCTAATAGTCTTCCAAATGGTAAGGTCGGCCGGCGGAGGAGCCGGGTGTGGAAGGCCCAGGAAGAGAAGGTTCGAGTGAGATGACTGTCTACACCTCGACATTTATTCTCTTTCCAGCTCCAGAATGTTTTAATAAAAAGAGGAAGTGCTGAGGTAGTTGGACCTAAAACAGAGAGGAGAAGAATGGAAATAAAACAAAAATGGGGATTAGGTTAAAAGAGACAGAAAAAAATTAAGGATGGCACCTTTTTGAGTATTAACCCAAAACAGTGCTCCTTTCCTACTCTAACAAAAATAAAAATTAACATGTGATTTGACCAACAACCCCCAAAGATAGCACTGTTCCACTGTACTGTAAAAACAAAACAGTTACATTTGCACCTGTACTTGTATGTTTGTGTCTTTGAATGTCTGAGTGTCTTCACTGCGAGAAGGTTTGTTTAACTGTCGGATGCAACGAGGCTAAACTAGCCAAAGAATGTCCTTAATATAAAATGAGCTCGAACAAAGAACATGTTATTGATCACACGTGCACACAATAATACAAAGATGAAATGTTTCCAAAGAAAAAGTAACAGGAGCAAAGTGTGACAAGAAAGTGAGCTGAAAGGACGGGTGAAGAAATAAACTTCATGACTGGTTTTTTTTGTTTGTTTTTCTATTATAAAACATATATATTGACATAAGCTAAATGATGTTAGATCTTGGATGGTGGTGCTATTCAGAGGTCAAAGGTGAACTATTTGTGATTTCCCCTTGCATATTTCTAGTCTTCCACGATTGTGTTTCCTGTGCTTAAAACTTCATTTAGTTACAGTAGCTCTCAGGAAGAGTAACACAATAAATCCAGTCCACACATCCTGTTTTTTTCACCTTTGAATACACGTCGAGCCGTCTGTGTAGAAAGGGGAATAGATGCAGTCTTAGCACAAACTTTAAAACGGTAGCTGTACAGTACAAACCTTTACATCAATTACTTTAAATTACTGCAAAACACACTTGCATCTAGGCTTTTTGGAACAAATAGGAAACCTGCTGTTGAGACAATCTGTCAGCTACGAGCCATTTACTGTATTAAACACTGAATTCCTTCAACCCGAGCTGCAGTTTGGCGTGTTTTGTATGTGAATGTCTAAAATGCATTACTGTGCACTTCACTAATGGCAACAAATCTGTTGATTTACACTGTAAAGACATCATGCTTTTATTCCTGACTCTCCTTGCACATGTTTTCTTTTCACTGATTTCTGCTATTGTTCTGTACTTTAAATACATTTCAGCACATCTGAAGCCAGGTTGTGTCTTCTGTGGGATTTCCTGCATACAGTATGAACTCCCACGTGTCAGGTGTTAGACTGTTAAACATGGTGCAGATTCTACCTCCTCCTGTGTAAACATGCCAGTCACTTTGAATGCTATGGGCTTGAGCTAAGGTTTCAAACATATGGAAACATACTATACACAGTATTTGAAAGACAGACATGCATTGCTTTCCAGGAAGTCCTCCTGAGGTTGAAGAGAAAGCATGTTGGGGCAAGTTGCACCTCTGCGTAACTTCAGCCAAAACAAATCTGAAGAAGACACAATAAATCTGAGAATTTGGCGTAATGGGATTTGTTAGTTTAAAATAATGGCAAAGCATCTCAGGTCTGTGCATTACAAATATAAGACACTAAAAAGATACTAATAATTTGCTATGTACATGTAAACTTGGCCCAGGTGATTTTTGTTTTGTTTTTGCAGAAGAATGCATTTCCAGCTCAAAGTAACAGGATTACACAGAGCTCCCAGCAAGACCTTTTTCTCCTCACATTCCTAAACCTGTTTGAGGTCCTCTGAGTGAACCCATTAATCAACCAGCTGGTCAGTTTGGAGCTGCCTATTTATCAGGATGTTTCTGTGTGCACATGATCATAATTAACACAAATTATTAAAACTGATGAAGGCTATTATAGGAACTCTTCACGCATGGCCACAGAAAAAAAGTCATACAGCTTTCTGTGCTGTTAAATCATGGTAAAGCCACCAGATGTAACATTCACAAAGGCTTAATTTCCACACAGTTGCTGTAACAGGGTGAACAAGAGCAATGGGGATGAAGCCTTTGTATTGACCAATTTCCACCATGTGTTTCTTTGAGCAATTCACTTACTATGTCCCAATTCCATGCTGCATGCTGTTTTAAATAGTGTTTCTGCAGTTAGCATACAATACATCAATATACTTAATATTTTTATATCAACAAATGGGTTCAATGAATGCATATAATGAGAACGAGGTCACAAATCTTTCCCAAACCCACAGAATTATCACCTTACTGCAGTTTCTCTAAGTGTGTTAGCTTCTTGTAGCTCACTGTTTTTGGTTTTACTATCTCCAGCCTGTTTCTGTATTGCTGGAGAAATGGTCCCCATACATTTGCAACTGTTAAGGTTACTACCTTTTAGAAAGTGACAACTCGAGAGATATTACTTAATATGCCAGATTATACTGAATGAGTCAAAGAGCTGAAATTGCTTTTATCATGTAAGATTCAGTAACACTTATGACTGGACACAGTTGCTCCACGATTCTCATTCTCACAGTTCTGTCATACGCAAATAGCATGTTAGCATTACCCACATTGTAAGTAAAATGTTATTCTATTGTTTTAATATGAACATGTTTTTATATACAAATGGTATAAATTGTACATGATCACACAGTTTCAGTTACAGTATGTGAGAGGCTTTTCAAATTGAAGTAGCTGCAAACAATTTATATGCTACATTACATGGGCCAATAGTGTTCCTGTAATATTCCATTTTCTGGCTAGACAAGACAAAAGAAAAGAGCTGATCATTTGTTAACCTAATTTAACTATTAATAAAGATTATCAGCTAATGTGACTTCAGGTTTATACTTTCAAATAGTGCTCTATTACTAAACTGTGATCATCTACAATTTATACTGTATGTATATAAAAACAGATTAAAACAATAGCTAAAAGAGAGTAAATATTGGACTTATATTTGCCACGTGACCAGAAACAAGACTCCAAATGAATGAAAATGTTGCTCTGTATCTGCTGTACGTGTAAATAAGCAGTATTTTGCCATATCAACTTTAAAGGTTTTAATATATCAATGTTATGCTTACAGCTTGTTTCTGCTGCCACCAAGTGGCCAAAAAATCAGTTCATGCAGATTTCAATGTAACAGGAAATGATAAGATGTAAGGCTTTTTTTGCCTTTTTGTTTGTCTTCCAAGATCTTCCTGGAGCTATTCGGCCACCGTTCTCAAATCAGTGTCAAATCAGTCGTAAACATCAACAGCACACTCAGAAATTTGGAAATTGTTTTAAGTATTCTACATTTTCCACAACAGTACAGCAGTAACAGTAACTTATGAGCAGGTTATGTTCCCATAACCTGCTCATAAGTTACTGTTGTGTAACTGTCACTGGTTCAATTCTTGCCAGCGACATTTGTTAAATGTTATATTCTTCTCTCGCTCATCCCACATTTCACTGTCTGCATCTCTGCTGTCACAGTCAGTTGAAGGCAAAATTAGTAATAAAGAATGTATGTTAGCTACTGGCAGAAATTCTGCTCTGTAAATTACCTTTGACCTGCCCTGTGGATGAGGGCAAGACTTTCCCTATGGGGATTAACAAAAGCATCACATGGTTGTTATTAACTATAGATCAGAAGAAATGCTGCCAGTGAACTCTTGCACTGATCGCTCTGCTTTAAAGACAGCTCAAGTCTTGATACAAACCAAACACTACTGCTGAATGGAGATTTCCATGAAGCAGCAACAAAGGGAGTCAAGTTCTTTACATAACATCCAGAAGTGGAACACACGCCCTCCTGTAATGAGACTGATCAGCAGGTAAAGTGCATGACAGCTGGATATGTGACCACACCCTGCAGACCACCACAACCAGCCTGACGGAGGCCTGGTGCAGCTAATCTGGGAAGATCTCTTGGGCGCTTATGTGTTTTTTTTTTTTTAAAGCTACATAACAATTGACCACGCAGCCCTGCCCATCTCGTGTGTGCCTGCGTTAAAGGCTCAGTTATCATGCAGTGTCGTAAGAGCTAAGATTTTGTGCTGCTGTGTGTGTGTGCACACCTGCTGTGTCAGAACTCCTGCTGTTACAGGTTGAAAAGGGCACAAACATCGGCTTCTTGCGTGACTGTGGTTTAAACTCTGTGGACAGATTTTCTTCACTCTCTGGTTGAGTGAACAGAGAGGCAGCAGAACCACCCGTTGTCTAGAGTGCCGCCTACGCTGTGCGTACACAGAGTGTGTGTGTTTATGTGTCTCTATGTCGGGCCGAGCAGACTGCCAGGGGTGGTGCCGTTGCCCTGAGTTTTGTTTTATTTGACTTGGCATCTGTTTACCCCTCCACACTCCACCTCAGTCCTGCCCTGCCATGCCCTGAGCTCCACCACATGCCTGTACCCTCCTGCAGCCCGTATTTGACACACTGAGTGAGCCTGTGAGAGGGATTTTCAAGATGAGGATGTGATAATTACTTATCGATTATAAATAAGTAGTTTGAAGGCAGTATACATGTGTGCTAACAAGCGGGTTCCCCTTCACCTCGTAGAAATCAAGACTAAGAGTTTACAGCCATGCTAGCAGCTCTGTGGGGATGTTCTTAGGCACAGCGGTGCTTTGAGCTAAATGCTAATTTTTCATGTATAGTGTTTACCATGTTCACCATCTGAGTTCAGCATGTTAGCCTGCACGGTAACATTCTAAATAGAACTAAACGCGAAGAACAGCTGAGGCGGATGGGAATCCCATCCATTTTTCAGGTATTTGGTCATAAAACAAAGTATTCAATTAAACCTGATGACGGAAAAACGAAAAGTTATGGTTCACCAAACGTATGACAATTAATCCTGAGGGGGGGCATGAATGGCTGCACCACATTTCATGGAAATCCATCCAATAGTTCAGATATTTCAATCTGGACCAAAGCGGTGGACTGACAGACATTGGAGAGCTACACTGCTATAGCTGCGGCTATGTCTTTATTAGCTCACCTTTATACACACCAACAAATACCAACTTAAATCTTTTTCGCGGTGTATAAAGTAATTTAAGTGGATGTAATCATTAATGATGTTCTGTTTAAAGGCATGTAACAGCACATCAAGTGGTAAGATGAGGGTTCACTGATCTGTACAAAAGGTCGAACTGTTTCAGTAACAGCTCATAAAGCACTACCGCAGCACTAAACCTTGATAAGCAGCTACTTCACCTGAAGCACCCGGGTAATTCAGAGTGACAGAGGCCATAAAGCCAGCTCCTGATTATACTGGACCTGTGATGGCTCCAATAGGCAGTTTTAGCTTTTGGATCTTTAAAATATGAACCTTAATAGATGTTTGATAGCAGTGGCAATTTGACTTTTTTAGGTTGTACTCAATCTATGATCAGGCTTATCAATCTTGGAGAAAACCAATAACTACATTCAATTATATATAACCCATAGCTGCTTTACATCAAGTGTCTTTTGTGTCTTTTTCTCAGTTTTGTTGATTTATGAAAAACAAAACAATCCACTAATGAAAAACAAAAGGCTGAAACAAGTTAAAGGCTAGAATTAGAAGAATTAGAATATACACTTTAGCATTTCAGTACTTGTATGACTTATAAGTTATGAAAGGTTTATTTTTACTCAAACTGAAATTAACACACTGTTTTTCTCAGCACAGTCAAACTGTAAGAGTGTGAATATTGAATTCCCACTTAACTTTAGTCCTACCCTTTGTTTCTACACAAACATGCACAATCGTCTTATGTCAAATGGAGTTTTCCACAAATGCACTTTATAATTTGATTGTGCAGGTTAGTTTATTCTGCAGTGCGGTCCATGTGTCTGTGTCACTCAGCTACCATTGATAGAAAAAAATTATTATAAAGACAAACAACGTGTCTTTTTCCAAAGAGGTCTTGGCAAGGAAATTGCACATTTATCCTACCCTGTGCATTTCAACATCACTGTCTGTGTGCGTGTGCGTGTGTGTTTCATCATCCCACCCAGACATTGCAGCTTCACATGTCTAAACTTCTAGTTAACATGTCGCAGTTCCATAATGTTGTCTTCAATGAATAATTCACACATTCCCCTTTGATCTCACTAAACTTAATTTACATATTATTTGTGTGTGTATGTGTGTGCATTCTGAATGTGCATGCACCAGCCTGAGATATTTGTCTGACACATGCCATTTTATATTTTGCAAACAAAAGAACAAGAACAAGAACTTTTTCTAACATTCTCATTTGTGATTCGACAAGCACGTCATGTTGGTTTGAAGATAAAACAATCAGTGAGCGTATGAGATGGTAAACAGTGTTATAAATTAAAGGAGCAGATGAGAAGATAAGAGCTGGCATGAGGTTACAGCAGGCAGCTGACATTTTTAAGGAACAATGATTTATTGACTGATATCCGAGCTGATTAACACTTATGAAATCAAAGGTCATAAAAAATCTGATCTGTGTTGGGCCAAACTGTAATTATTCCACAATACAGGTTAGTTATTGCTGCCAATAGGAAGCACATTTTACAGCCATAAAAGATTGAATGTGAATCACAACTAATCTACTTTACACCTGGGCAGCATGTGTGACAGCCATGTTAATAAAGCACAGACGATTCTTCTGATTAGACCGTTTCACTGAATCTCTTTGAGGTTGCACTTGCAACAAGCCCTCCAGATTAAACGACAAACTACATGGTTCGTCCACAGCCTGTAGGACGACACATAGAAATATTTTCTGATCTGACACGACTATCAGCAGGATGACATAATTTGTCTGTGTCTCCCAAAACTGTTAGAAACCCCCCTGGTGAAAGATCTCTCTGGTTTATGATGTGACAACACTATGGTTTGTTTGATATATAGGTACAGAAAACAACTTGGTTAGGTTTTGGGAAACATCGCGGTTTGGGTTCAAACGGGTGCTTTGTTAAGGTTAGAGGAGCTGTGTTGTCGTGGTAACAAAAATAAACACATGGAACAATCACGGTCAAACATTAAAAATAAAAAACACAACGCTGACTGTCGGTTGAAAATGTGAAACCAGCAGCGGTCTCCTCTGTAAAAATCCAACTTTTTGTTGACCCATCCATCCACCCCATCCTCTTCCTCCTACACGCCTCCTACATGGACTTTGTCACGCCATAACAATGCCCCCTGACTTCCTCCTTTGCTCCTGTCATATTTATTAAGTGGACTTCAACATAAAGATATCGTTTTTGTTTTGGGGCACTTCTGAAGCGACTCATGCTGTCGTCACTCTTGGGACAACAGTCTCACAGGCTTGTTTCTTCTTGCTATGACGTCTTAATGATTCCCTTCAGACATGTTTAAACATGCATATATAAAATGTTCTACTTTGAACAATAATGTGTATCTGATATGTTGTTTTCACACAACATGTTCCATTATGTTGCTAAAATGTTTGAAATGACAAGTTGAACTGATGGACAACAGGTGTTTCATTCTCACTGAACAAATCTCAGGCTTACTGCCCACCAGGAAATGTAGTCGCAATACTTTTTACAAGCAGACGAGCGAGCAACATGTTCCAGCAATGCGTGCTTCATCAAGCACATTGCACATTGCAGGTGTGATATAGAGGCGCTCAAATCGTGTGATCACAAGCTCCACATACATTATTGTGTAATAAAACAACTTATAAACATATACATACTGTATAATTACATATGTACAAAAAGAACATTTTCAAAATAGCCTGTGATGCATTTTAAAGCTAGAAACTTTATATATTTGTCTAAAATTTGAAAGTTATATAATTAAAGGCAGCAATAATTTGTCTTGGCCATGTGGTGACTGTCACTGTGGCATTCAAGGCGTATGAGATGAAATCTTTTATGTACAGGCACATACAAGATTAATTAATAGTATCAGGGATGATCAAAGCTTTACATACAGAACATATTTTTACATATAGTATTTACAGTAGTGAAGACATATTCAGATCCTTTACTTAAGAAAAAGTAACATTACCATAATGTTCATACCGTCAGCTAAATATATGTAATGTAATAATATTCCATTACAAGTCAAAGTAAATGCAGAAAATTGTCCCCTGTGAGCGTTATAGGAAATTATATTATTGGATTGTTAAATGTATGCATAAAGTACTGTTTACTGAGTATTGTTTACTTGTGATGGCTCCAGCTGAGGCCACACAGCTATCAAAAGTTACGGTAGCCCCACGCCTGGTCACACATTAGTTAAATTGGCACTAAATTATTTAGTTGCTGATATTACATTGGGTCATATGTAGCACATTTGGCTTTTGTTTATCAGCAATATTTATGTTATATTGAGTTGTTTAATTCTTTGTGTTGGGGGGGTCCGGTTCGGCTGCTGGAGTCATCTCAGGGGAAAGACAAGCAAAAGGTGGCTTCCAGGGAAGGCACGCCTTATGAACCGAGGGGACTAATTAGGACGTACCAACTACCTGCCAGTCCAGGGGGGAGTCTGGAAATGTTTAAAGTATTATTTGGGGGGAGATATAAGTTGTTGTGGGAGCACTTTTGATTTCATTTTTCTGTGTTTTGTAAATGTTTGTTTGAGTTTACAGACTGGCCAGATTGTTACTTTTGTGAAGTTAATTAGTGTTAATTGATTTGTGTGTTTCCCCTGTTGTGTCTTAACTGGTCTGACCAGCCAGTATACACTGTACAGTATGTTCCCCTGTGTTCTTTGTTTGTAAGGTCAGTTTTGTGTGGAACGCCTTTGTTTCGTTCTGTTCAGTTGACCGGTTCATGGGCCCGAATTATTGTGTGTTTTTGTAATTTCATATTTTTCGGGGTAAAATAAACCCATTTTTGATAAATAGCCACTGTGTCCTCATGCCTTTCTGCTCGGTCCCTCACATTTCTAAAGTACCGATTTTAACGATTTTATATACTGTTTGGTTTAATCTGTAACAATGTGTCATATTTTATAAAATCATCATATGTTTTGTGAGAAAACTCTTAACCTCCAAAGTAACTAGAGCTGTCATATGTAGTGGTGTTAAAAGTACAGAGTAGAAGTATAAAGTGGCATAAAATGGAAAAACTCAACTACGGTACAACTACATGAAATGTTTGTATTTGTCGATTACAAATAGAAGCACAGTACTTGAGTAAGTTTGAGTGCAGAGGACCAGAGCCTCCAGTGACCTCAGAGTAAACGGCCCAGATTGTGAAAGAGGCAGTTTGTAGTCGTCCTGCTGAGTCACAAACTACTAACATGGAACAGCAGAAAAAAGACATCCTCACTGGAAAACTGAGAAGGATGATGTTACAGGATTTGTATGTGTGTGTGCGTGTGTGTTTTAATGCATGTGTGTAAGGGTGTTTCTGTTTGTTGTAGAAGGTCAGGCGCCACAGTTTGGGTGTGACCACCACTGTCCTGTCAGCACATCGAATGTCCACAAAACCCCTCCCTTTACCCCCTGCTCGCTCTCTCTCTCTCTCTCGCTCTCTCTCTCTCTTCCTCCCTTCCTCAGAGCCAGGGTGTAACCAAGACTCTACTTGTCAGTTATTCAGATCTGTAAATGGAGAGGGGGTCCTTGTGTGCGTGAGTGCGTGCGTGTGTGTGCATGTGAGCGACAGGCAGAGACAGCAGGCAGGTTTTCTTGAACAATAAAGCTGTCTGTTGGTTATTTCTGAACCCTAGAGAGGAAGCACTACTCCCTGCAGGGTGGGGAGACTATTCACAGAGCCCCCACCCAACACGCACACACACACTGCGCACACAAATACACACATTGGTCCAGTGAATGCATGCGTAAATGGATTTTTTTTTCATCTTCCCTCCATGATCAAGGGAACATGTTTGGTGCTCTGTCATGAGTAGCCCTTTACTGTGTAAAATACAACAACTTAAAAACTGAATAATTTTAACAATTTGAGGGTGTGTTTTAACCCGTCTTGTTGCACATTTTACACAGTTTTGGATTTGACTTAACAGGCAAAACTATTAAATTCACATATAAGTAAAGAGTGAGCACTAATAAAAGTCCTTCTTATATTTGAATTTTATATTTTTCCAACCATTAGCAACAATCCACTAACACACACGGACTTTTCGGGATCCGCCTTCCTTGACACGCATGTGTCTGATATCAGTGATAATATCGACCTCAACTCCACCCCATAACTCATACATCAAAACTATTGACCTGCTCATCTGCTAAACCACTTTTCAACCAGAATTACTAGTGAGGTACAAAAAATGGTAACAAGTAATTAGCTTACTGTCAGGCCTCCTGTTGTGGTTCTGCATCAATCAGGTTCTTCATTTGTCAACAAGAGGTGGATCAATTATATACTAACCTTCGTGGTCACATGACCTTTTTAATCACAGTGTAAACAGTAACTAGGAATAAATAAGATCAACAGCAGCTTGTGTGTTCTATGTGTGCACTGCATTCTTTATTAGGGTGGATTGATTTGCCTTCAGGTTGACTTCATGCCTCAGTTAGTGATATTTTAAACACTGCCACAAGGCAAGCTCACTGATGAGCCACACACACACACACACACACACACACACACACACCCTGCTCTGCTTCCAATACACCTACTGTATACTGGGAAAATTCAGATGCCAAAGGGATTTTGGAGCCCAGTAGAGTTTTTTAAAGAGGTGCAGCCAGCGAAAAAAAGCAGATATGAACAATTAGAGTTTGTTCTTACAGTGTTATGTGTGAGGTTACGCCATACTGTCTGTCTGCCTGTGGTGAGTATATAGACAGAGATGTGATTGTTCCCAAGGGAGACGTTAATATACTATAACATAGCTCAGAGTCTCCTGCCATTATTACACAAACACACACACAGTATTCATCTAATGGGACGTTTGGAAAACAGAGATCATATTGAAGGTAGATCATTATCTCGCTCTGTCACACATGTATTTTATGGTAGTGATTTTCATGGATGCCAGGGATCCACACAGCTGCCTCTCAGCCATCAGCTAAGACTGGAAGTCATCCAGAGATCATATCTTTACATTCTGCAGAATTTATGAGAGTATGACTCAATCTGTTTCAATGGAGTTTGTGATAGGATCAATAGAAATGCACATGCAGACATTTTACATAAAGCTTTGTTTCTGTCTTTTAGCTGCTTCTTCTTGTTTTTCTGATCATGTGGCTGCCCGTCCTCTTTGCATGTCTACTGGCAGGTGGCATTGATACAGGCTTGTCATGTTTATGATTCATCATAAACAACCTTATCAGTCTGGAATCAAATAGAAATTAATAATATAGAGACTAGTGGAGCACAAAGAGCAAGGTGTGTCTCCTGTCTGGAGTTTACGATGTATTGTTATTGTGAAGTGGAATAATTTACGTAATGAGCTGTAAAGAAAATATAGTTTAAATGTGTTTAAAGTTGACAACACTTTTTCTTTTTTAGCTGACTGAAAGTCTGCAGAAAAGTGGTACTATGGTGTCACTGTTTGACCTCCTGTGAGTGTTGCAATGGCGGTGACTTTTCACAGTGGGAAATCACAAAGAAATACGCTAATGTTATCGTGTGTGTGAGAGTCTGCATGCATAACAATACAGTAAGACGTAGAAGAGGCTGCGGAGGTTGTGAAGGCGTGGCAGGGAGGTTAGGTTACCTGTCCAAACCACAGATGAGTCTCCCAAATCACTGTTTATGCCAGAACATCCATTAAGTGAATATTCTGTCCATTCTACCTGTGTGTACGTGTGTGTGTGTGTGTGTGTGTCTTGCCGGCAACATGGCCCCTCAGTGAATATCCGACTCATTGATAATTACGGTGTATGTTTTATAGGTCTGTCTGAACACGCCTCTGTGGCCTGCAGGTCACACCCTGGACAGAGGTGTGTGTGTGTGTGTGTGTGTGTGTGTGTGTGTGTGACTCGCAGCCCCAGTCTGTGTCCTTGCTGTAAGCAATGTTTTACAATTGTGTTTTACAGTTTTGTGATTGGTTAGTACTCAGGTTAGTACATTTGTGTCAGCCTGTAGGTCTGTCCACCATTTTCGTCCAGACTGAAATATCTCAACAACTATTGCATGCATTGGCATGACAGCCCTTGTTTACCAGAGGATGAAGCTAAGTATAAAATAATATAATAATATAATATAATATAATCTAAATAAATCGAAACTGTATGATTTCATACTGTATCATTAGTAACAAAACACTGCTGCTATAGCAACTACTCTATACTCAGATATAGACGGCGGAGGTCAACTCTCATCTGTGGTGGCCTTACCTCTCCTTCTTCCATACACCGTCATTCCTCCACACTGTATTGTGGCTCGTGTAAGTAGTCCCGAATGTCTGATTCCATCATTAAACTATTAAAATTATACAGAAACATAGCCCTCTGCCATGGTCTTCCAGTGGTTGTTCTTGCCAGTTGATATTGGACAGGATCTTTTGATTCTGGAGAGGAGCCGCCCCTCTCTCGCTCTGGCTACCCATGGAGGCTGGCATACAAAAAAGTACAATCTGTAGTTCAAACAACAGCTATAGAATCGGACTTCTGCTGGGAAACGGATGAGGAGCTGCTGGTGCAGGCAACATGGGAGGAAGTTATTAAACATTGTTCATTTGCATATACTACCCACACTGGGTTGAAAAGCTGGTTGAAAATCTGCGAAATTTCCCTTTAATTACACTGGACAACTGAAATCACACCAAACATGCTCCACCATGACGTGACGATTACGTTGACTGAAATGAAGTTGGAATAAATGAGCTGTGATCTGTTTGTGTAATGCACTCTGCCACTGATGTGTATCATTAGTGACTCTACACTACACCAACCGTGTCAGCAATTGACGGCTCAATTAATCAGCCCACAAACAACCAACTGAAGGAAGTTCATGTTAACCAACATGCGGTGTGCGTTGACCACCGGTGATTGAGTGTTTGCAGGCCTGGTGGTTCATCTCAAACAAGTATATTAACAGAATAACAGAATATTTAAAGATCAGCATCCAGCAAGTGATTTGCTTACGGAGGGTGGAAACAAAGTCATTAGAAGAGTTATGGCACTGTGCACTGCAGAAATGATTGCAAAGCTGGAAAGTTGTGAATCAATATCAGGGTGCCAAGAGTTAATAGAAAGAAAAACAAAGTATCATCCTTATACTGACATTTTGCAAAAGCTTCACCTGCTTTTCTACTTTTGCAGCAGCAGCAGCAGTTTCTGTTGTGCAGAGGAATGGCAGTTCCTGTGTGTTTTGAGAGGCCTGTTATTCCAGTGAAATCTTACTTGGCATCAGCCTTCCTCAGAACTATGCCTCCACATCCCCTTTTTATTGGCATTATTTATCTTTCAACCACCACCACCCTCACACCAGTGCTGGTGTATTGTTTTATTGTGTCGTTAGGTAGGTAATGCAGAAATAATACCAGAGAAATGCCTAAAAACCATCTCTTCACCTGTCTTTGTATTTTTAACATTTTTCACCATAAAATAGAAACTTTTTTTTTTCCTGCTGATCTGATGGTGACACACGGTCTCTGACAGCATATAACGAAAAACTTTGTTGTGACTGCTCTGACTGACTTATCTCTGTAGTCAACAGTAAACACGTAAGTGCTCGCTGTTGCATAAAGGAAAGAAGAGTTAAGTGTAATCTAATCACTGAATTCAGAGCAACTTTACCTGGTAAAAAGGATCTTTGTTTGCTTAAACATCCTTAAACCAAGAGAAAATGCTGAAACAATTCAGTCCTGTGCAAATAATATATTAACCAGAAGATGCAAGAGATATACTTGAAGTGTGCATGTGATACTTTCTTATAAAGGGTGTGACCCAGCACACAGAATTTAACAAATTGCAATGTTATTTTTCACCCTTTTATAGATTAAATGTTAATTGATGAATCAATAAAATAATTGTTAGTTGCAGTCGTAATTCTTTTGATATACTGGTTTTGTGTGAATACGCTACGATTCTTCAGGTACCAGTGTCTGTTCACTTCAGGGTCAAATATGTTAACTATGTCACTGTGGACGGGCATATAAAGGAGTTCAGTCTTATACAGACTTTTGTGTTCAGTGGGAGTTGACAGAGACTTTGTTTTTTCATTGCATTGTTTACTGTTGTTGTATTTTACCTCTGGCAGTCTGATTGATTCATTGAAATAATCTTAAATGAATACATAATAACTCTGTCTCACACTCCCAAAGCCAGGCCTCCTGTCTATCACTTCTTCTCCCCTCAGGGGCATATTTTAGTACTTGGATTGTGTCTACCTGTCTCTCTCTCTGTGTGTGTGTGTGCCACCACCTTCCCCTCCGGCCAAACTTGACATTTACAAACTGTGCTCCTCACTCTACATCTATACCACCCACTGTTGGATATACACACGAGTAGCCTACACACACACGCAGGTTACTCTTTCTTTCTTTCACTTTCTTGTCTAATTCCCTGGAAAGAGTTGCTGCTGTTGTGGTTGATGCACAATTAGATAATAGTTCCAGTTAGTCAAGATGAACAACTATTAACAATAGATTTTTAAATTTTTTTTACAAATAAAAACAGCAACACCACTGGTAATATTAACAATGAATAATAACTCATGGCAGTAATGGAGACAGACTAGCCACGACCTACATATTGTTGTTAAGTGGAAAACAATAATCCTCATGCTAATAACAGTTAGTTAGTTAGTTATTTAGTTAGTCATAGGACTAGTAATTTTTTCGTACACAATGATGATAGTGGGTGTGGCATTTACAGTAGATTTTTAGCCATGCTAGCTGCATTGCTATAGTGCAGATTCTACACACGTTCATGTCAATCTGTCTGACTTTCGTGATCCTCTGACTCTTCCTCTAGTGCCACCACAAGGTTGATATTTGTGGTGAAATTTCCAAACATTCATTTAATGGAAACTTTGGTGATCTCCTTACTTTTGATCTGACACCACCATTGAATCAAACTTTAATTCCAATACTTTGGTTTATGATCAAACAGAACATTCTGCACATCAGCACTATGAATTTTGTCTGTGTAGGTTTTAAAATAAATTCATTTATTTACTCAATTAAATCTAAAAGTAACACTCTTGTTGAAAAGGTAAGTAATTGGTGAATTTCTGTTCACTGCAATTTATTCTCTGCCATGAGCTCAATGTGGCTCTTTAGTGGAGTCTTTTTCTTTGTGGAGTCATAATTCAAAAATTAGTGACAGTGATAATAATACTGCTGTAACGTTGCATTGTATACTTGACTAAGTAATAGTAATAGCAGCCTGAATGTGTTTTATAACTCCTCTTCCTTGCTGAGCAGTAATGCATGGCATATCTTGGAACAGCTATTCCATCTTAGAACGTTTTTCAACAGAAGACTATCACACATTCCACCTTATAACACACATAACAGATACCTGTAAAGGTGAAGACTCGCTCTCTCACATGCACACACACACGCACACACGCACACACGCACACACGCACGCACACACACACACACACACACGCACTCACGCACAGGGTCAAAGAGTAATTTCAGAGTCATGTGATTGCCCACATTCTTCTTCTGGAATAAAATACCTGTGAAGTCTGCACAATGACACGTCTTCTATTACATTCAATAGAAAACGGCACAACCTGATGGACAAGCTGAACTCTGTGGAACTCTTCCTCACTGAGGATGAGTTTGGTGAAACTGTACCTGTGTGAGCACAGTAAGAGGTCATGGCCTGTTGATGCAGAGGGTCATATTTTCTTCCAATGCAAAGCCAGCGATACCACAAACATGTGTCCCATCAAATAGATGTCGCAAAAAGTAGGACTTACTGTTATAAAAGGGGATAGAAACAAGTATGAAAAAATCTTTGGCCCTTAAAGTATTTGAAAAGCTAAAACAAAAACCGAGGTTTTAAAGTGAAAATGTCCCAGTAACTTAAGATGATCTACAGAGAGAAAAATGTACCAGGTGTTTGTTATTCTTTCCAACCTGATATGTATCTTTCTAGGTGGCTCCAAATTTGATGTTTTGGTTTTGATTATTGTGATGGAAAGCAAAGAACAAGAGAGAAAGATTAGAAATTGAATGTTTTTGCCTGTTTGGTCATTTGCTCGCTCAAAAATGTGTTCATGCCCGTGTGTGTTTGCACATAAGATACTAAAATTAACAGAACCTAACGTGGACAATTTCTTTGGAAGAAAACAGTACAAAGGTGTTTTTTTGTCTGAATTTGATATTTTGATCATTCGTGATGGAAAGCAAAGAACAAGACAGCAAAATCAGGAAATCAGAAACTCAACACTGATGTAATTTTTGGAAATGTTGTCATGTACGGCAGGTCCTGTAAATAGTTATAGTGACTTGTATCAGGGCAATTTTAATTCCATCCAGATCTCAAGTCAGACATCAAATATTGCTCTACACGATCCCAGAGATGTAGTATTAAAAAATTATGAAACAGATTTGGCAGGCAAATGTTAGCCTACCATACACGAGGACCTATAGTACGCTACCTACTTTAGCATAATGACACACCTGGTACGTGACTTATATAATGTTCTTGCTTCTTGTTCCTGCCTACAGATTCGTAGTGCATAGTGGAGTCGGGCACATCTTGTTCTCCCGGAAACACAGTGATTTATCCCGCCCTGCATGCTTTCCACGTGTCATGTTCCACTTCTCATGCAGACGGAGCTGGGTAAGCCTAAGCGGATGTGTGTTTAGACTTGAAAGGCTTATACCTATACTAATATAGAAACCATCCATGAAATAACATCTGTCATACACAACCAGCCCAGCAGCAGAATCTAATACTGCCGCCGCCCCTCGTAGCACAGAGAACACGGAGGACAGGGCAGTAATGATGCCAACATGTGTGTTTGTGTTTTGCGTGTGAATTAGGTTAGGCTTGGCCCCACCCCACTGTTTTTTCAAGAACAGTGCCCTTTGCCTCTTTGACTCTTTTGTACACATGTGTAAGGGAAGCAAAATAACAGAAACAGAATATTGTAGTGAGCATCTGTGGCATAAACATTTCTCTCAGGATGAATACGGTTAGTAGAACACTTGATACGCAGAACAGTATCAAAATGAACAGAAATCATAAAATGCACCATTTAATTAAGTGGTAATGCAGAGTGAATGTAACGAACAAAGTGTACCGTGTGATACGATGTGTTACTTTCAGCAGGAGTGCTGTGTGACATTTACAATTTGCCATGGCCACTTGCCAAAGATAAAAATGAAGGAAGTGTTCACTGGAATTACGTGCAACGTGTCCTGATGAAAGATTTTAATGGCTATACCTGTCAACCAATCATCTAATGATCTACTGTGGCTGCTGAATAAAACTGAATACCTGTATTAAACATATGTGAGAAATACAACTGCAGGATTGATTGCTGAGCATGAGGGTGTAGAAAGTGTCCAAAACACACTCACTGCACCACAGGCCTGATAAATCGTCAGCCTACCAATGTTTTATGGCTAACCTGTTAGCAAACACCAGAGCAACATGGACAAGTGGAAGTATTTTATTCTGTCAGCTTTTAATTAGCTCAGCAACTTTATAGTTATATACAACTTTATAGTAGGCGTAACTAAGGACTGCCATTCTGTTTATAGCAGTATTGGATGGCAATCAGAGGGAACCTGTGCATTTAATACGGGTTGTACTGACCGTAAAGCAGCTATCAATTTTATTCTAATTATGTATCAAATGACAATGTGAAAACAATGTCACGATGTGAAACAGGGTTGTGTCATAGTGATGAACCTACAGAGAATTATCACTTGATTCTGCAGCTTATGGAGCTTTAAAATGAGTTTCAGCTGATTGTTTAGGTGTCCGGCCCACAACTTTACTGTTTCGATTCACTCTCACCGCTCTCATGGTGTTGTTTGTCAGACGCAGCAGGCCGCTGTTTACAGTGAAACGTTCTAAAAACCCACCGTGCACTACCTGCTCAGCACAAAACAGTAGACAGGCACAGTGAGAGACTAGCTGGTGAACATAGAGAAGCTTTTAGCAGCTAAAGAGCCAGATATTTCCCTCAGGATCTGATAGAGACCAAAACCGGAGTTAAAAGAGAGTGAATATTAAAATTACATTCATCAGGCAGTTTGACAGTTGTGGGGCTCTTGCCCAAAACTTATTTAAGTAAAATTATATGAAAGTATAACCAGGGAAATGTAAAAGTATTAAAAGTAAAAGTACTCAAATCTGAAAAATGGCCCCTGTGACTGTTATACTATTATTGAATAAATCATTAGATTATTAGTGATTATTTTCTCAATTAACTGACTAATTGCTTGTAATATTTCTGAAAACAGTGAAAAATGCTGTCGCAATTACCCAGAGCCCAAAGTGCCATAAAGCTTGTTTTGTCCAACCAACAGTACAAAATTCAAGGTTATTACAAATAAATTGATATTATTAAAATAATTTAAAGGAAAAGCAGCAAATCTTCACTTTTGAGAAGCTCGAAGAATGAAATGTTTTTGCATGAAAAATGACTGCAACGATCAACATGGGTGCCCATTAATTTTCTGTCCACTGACTAATCAATTAATTAGCTCCATTGTGAAGTAACTAATAGTTATCAGATAGTTGTAGGCTAGTGGAGTAAAGAGTACAATAATAACCTCTCCCTCTGAATTGTAGTGAAATAGAAGTATTAAGTTGCATGCTGCACCTCAAAAGTGTACTTGAGTACTGCAGCTACTTGAGTAAATGTTTTTCACCATTTCACCAAAACTTTTAAAACACATTCATCCTTTACATCCTTCCTGCTGCTCCCACTTCTGTCAACACATTCATATTCCTACAAAACTACACCTAAACAAGGTAAGAGCTGAAATACACAACGTTACAGAATCTGTGATATTTGAATTAATTGTGGAAAAAATTTGCATCAAAATTGTGATGTTTGTTTTTAGTACGTTGTGTTTTTGATGTTTTTAGTTTTTGACCTTGTTGTTTTGTGTTTGTTGTTTTTGACCTTTTGATTGATGTTTGTAGCATTTGACCTTGTTGTTTTTGATGTTTGTTGTTTTGTGTTTGTTGTTTTTAGTATTTGACCTTGTTGTTTTGTATTTGACCTTGTTGTTTTTACACCCGAGTATCGTACCAGCGAACCTCTGAACACTGAACCCCCGTTCGCTTCATTCCAACCTGTGACTGAGTCACAAACCTGCACCCACCTTGTTGCTGCCGTCGGGATTCGACCCCACGTCGTCGGATCTCCAGCCGGAGACTTTACCTCTGAACCATCTTCAGCGCTGAGCGACACAAAGAAGATCAGAGAGTTCAGCTCCGTCACCTGCAGAGAACATTTACACTGAAGCCTGAGATCAGATTTAATTACAACATCACTGTTGAGCTTTCAGCTTATTTGTATTTCAGCTCTTGGCTTCTTCTTCCAGCTGATACATTTCAGCTTTTAATTCTGGCAATTCATTTCGCATTTGTGCATTTTCTGCACTTTGTTGCACAGCTGTCCAGTTTAGCGGCAGCATTTCGGCTTTGCAGCATTCACACGCATTATCTTCAGGAAATGCATTTTTTCTAGTTGTATTTAACACAGCAGGCTGCGCCGCTTCATGAATGTAATGGCTTGAAAAGATTTTGTCTTCTCCAGACCTGCGCGCGCACACGCACGCACGCACACACACACACACATACACACGCGCACGCACGCACAGGGCCACCCCGCCCCGGTCCCGCCCCGGTCCCGCCCAGCGGCCCGACCCCGTGGACAACAGACAGACTGCGGATCATGTGACAGCAACAGTTTCTAAACTACGAAACCGGAGACTCACACTCACACACACACACACACACTCACACACACCCCCGGAGACAGAGAGAGTTTCGTAACTTCGGGAAGTTCTGCGGAGCCATCGGTCACCGGAGTCTCGTTCTTTCGGAGGCCGATGTCAGTGACACCGCGGAGGGCCGCCCGTCGCCTGCGTCACCTTTTCTGCGGAGTTGCCTAATTGAGTTTCTCTGCGAGAGGGAGCCTTTGCCGTCCAGCAAGGCAGCTGTGGAGCTGCCGTCTCTCCTCCAGGAACAGACACTGCACTCCGACCGAGAAGTAGGTGTTTGACGCCGCGATCGGCCTCTAATGTTGCTGCTACCAGGCTCCTCTGGATGCGCTGCGGTCTGTTAAAGGGCAGATGTGTTGTATTACAGCGCACCTTGTTGTGGGGAAGAGGAGAGAAGGAGAAGTCCAGACTTTCAGAGTTGTGGGTTTTTTCGTTTTTTGTTTTCTTTTCTAATGAGATCAAGCTGCTTGTGTTTGTCTTTAATTAGCCCAATGATGTAATTACTCAAAGTTGTTTTTATGACAGTTTTCTTGATTTCGTGAGTTTCAGTCAACATGTTCGCATATTCCATGTTGTACAAATGAAGAAAATGATGACTAATGAACTTAAGGCTGGCTGATAACTTCGTGTAACCCGACAGTGAGGCAGCAGAGAGACGCTATTTATAGCCTTTAGAGCCTTTTATAGAACATAGTAGTTGTTTAAAATAAAAAGCGGTCAAACACAGACTTGTGAGGGAGAAAGAGAGACTCTCCATTTGTGTACTTTGTCCCTCTCTTTTTCAGGGTTAATGACACTTACCATCCTGTGAACACACTGTGTGATCTTAATGTGGTTGAAGATGGTCTAGATTTATATTTAGTGTAGATATTAAAGTTGGTTTGGTCAGTTTTTTTTTTAAAGAGTCATTGTTCTTGTTCATTGTTCCCTTTGTCCAAAATCTAAAGATAATCAGTAAAAAATATTTTAAGACACAGAACAACAGCAAAATGTCACTTCTGAGAAACTGGAGTCGGCTTGTTTGCCATTTGTGCTTGATTTTAAAATGCTGAAACGATTCATTGATCCTAAAGATTGTTGCTCATTGATTAATTGATTTATTGCCTCGGCTGTGGATCATGTTGACAGGCTGTCAGGAAAAGGCTGAATCTGATGCTGATGCAGAATCAAGCCGATGTGTGTGAGATGAGCGTCATTGTTGCTGCTGGTGTCAGAGCTGAGTGCAGTGTTACATACAGGTGACAGGTGTGAGAAGCAGCGAGATATCTCTCTCTCTCTCTCTCTCTCTCTCTCTCTCTCTCTCTCTGTCTCTGTCTCTGTCTCTGTGTGTGTGTGTGCTACTCTCTGTCTCTCCCTGTTTCCTGTGCTTTGTTTCAAGGCTGAGGCTTGCGTCACACATTCCACTTGGCATATGAAGCCCTTATCCTGTTTAGAGCTTGGAGTGAGAGAGAAAGAAGGGAGGAGAGAGGGATGTGGATGTGGGGGGTGGACGGGTGGAATGAGGTCTCTCTCTCTCTCTCTCCGCGCCTCTTTGTCTTATTTTTCTCGCACTCTGGAAAAGCTTAAAAGACAAGAAGAAATACTTTTAAATAACTTTTTATTTGTCTGTCATTGACACACACTTATGCACACACTCCCAAACACCCCACCCACCCCTTTACCTTTTTTTTTTTTTTTTTTTTTCCTGAATCAACATGCTGATGTTATCTGCTGGAACAAAATGCACACACACACACACACACACACACACACACACACTGCTCAAAGGGCATGTCCTAGGGAACATTAGGGCTAAATATTAAACTCCTGGATGCTGAGTAGTTGGTGATTCTCTATTAGAAGTTAAGGAAATAAGGACACTGTGGTCCACAGACAGCCATAAACCTAAGAAACTGTAACTGGTTACACAACTTAACACACGCGCACATACAGAGTCATGTAAACGCACATGTGCAGTGTGTCTGTTACTGCTTTTAAGCCACTGTGACTGTGTACAGCTCTGCCTTGCCCCCTCCCCATGTTTGAGGTTCATTGAAGTTTTGTCATATTTTGGTTGAAACCCACTTCGTTTTCTTCCCCGTTTCTGTCTCTGTCTTGTTCTTTCCACTTCCATTTTGACATAGTTTGGTCAGAACGGCTGTTTTCTTTGCCCTTTCTCTCCTTACCCCCCCCCCCCCCCCTCATTCTTCGGGTAGGGAGGTGCAGTATGTGTGTGTGTGGCTGAGGGGGGGGATCAGACAGGAAACCGCAGGCCCCCTGCAGCAGCACCCCCCATTTGGCTTCACTCTCCTCCTCCTCCTCTTCTTTACACCCCCCGACCCATCACGCAGTGTGGAAATAATAACATTCAGACTAAACTCTGAGGGCTTCCGCTTCTCTCTCTTTTTCTCTCTGGCAGCCTCTCTCGTTCTCTCCTTTCCTCTGTCCTCAGTTGTCTGGAAAGCCTCAAAACGTTGCTCTCTTTGACAAGGATACTGACTCGAGCTGCACGCACATATGTGAGTGTGTCTTTTCAGTGTTTGAGCCTTATGTCAACTTCGATGTGTCTTTTTACGTGTGTGTGTGTGTGATGATGGATCCTGTTTCCTCTCCCCTGCTGACCGCCCCGGCTGGGGGGGGGGGGGGGGGGGGGGGGGGGGGGGGGGGGGGGGGGGGGGGGGG
>JAVQJF010110165.1:0-12398 GCA_036023855.1 Gadopsis marmoratus | reverse complement strand
TGGAATTGTTGGGTCTGTACATATAGAGTTGGCTTGGACTTGCTCTATATTAACAAGTGCTATGAGATAACTCTGTTATGATATAGCGCTATATAAATAAAATTGAATTGAATTGAATTTTGACCTGAACTACATAACTTAATATTTAGCTCATGTATGTATACATGTTTTAATGTAGCGCTTGCCTTTGGAACCAAACACAGTCAGTTGCCAATTTATTATGTTCACCTAGCGAGGACAAATGCAGTCTAATACAGCTTGTTTAAATTACATCCTACTGTACTTTCTTGAAGGTTACAGTGTTACAGCATAGTTACAGTATCTTTGTTGAAACTGTTTTGGAGAGGTGTTGCTTGAACTTAAAGGTTTGAGGTTCAGAGTTAATTCTTCACCTGTCTTTACACAGTTTTATGAAAGAAAATTCACTCTTGGCTGAGATAGAAAGGTGGGTGTATCGATAAAGGCAAAATACGTCAAAGTGCAAAGGAAACAGACTTCGCCAATAAATCGCGACGTGCTGAAGTGACTGCAAATAGCGGCACACTAAAACATCAGATCTGTGGGCAGCGATGAGGATTTGTTTTCCACTGATTGAGGTTTTGGCTGGCGTTAATTACGTCATCTTGCTGCACTCCTCTTCTCCAATGGATTAATGGCACCTGACTAGAGAATTAGCGTCACGGGCTGTTTATCTCGATGTGCCCCACTCCTAATATTCGAATAACGCTAGTGCATCGATGGAAACGCACGTTCATTCACATTTTCTCTTGCCAATTTTCCGCTACATTTGGTTGGAAACCTGAGTAATCGGACCTCAAGCTCCATTTAGTCGCTGTTTCTGTAGCCCTCGACCGCATCGCATGGTCCTCATCAGCTGATTGAGTTTGCTCAACGGACGAGAAGTCAGATGTGCACAAAATCATGGAGAGTTTGAACTTGCACAGCACGAGACAACAAGTTTGTGGTTATTTCGGAGGCTCTAGTTTGTGGTGCTGTTGAATTGTATTGTGTTACGCTGAGAGGTGTTTCTGATATTTTGTCCATCACATTAGGTTAGACAAAATATTAGAAACACATCTCAGCGTTTAACTCCGGAACCAACACCTCTCTAAAACATTTTCAACAACAACCGAACATTGCACTATTCATAAATGTAGGACTCGTTGCAGGGCTGTTGTATTGGACTCAGATTAGTTGTACCCAGGTGTCTCTAACAAATTGGTAACTAATCGATAACTGACTTATTCATGCTCCCAATACAAGGACCAAGTAGTCAGGAAAGGGTTTTTCATTTTCTCCTGGAAAAATCCTTAAAGTATCAAGTGAAATGTTCCCAAACCGAGCACACTGCTTATATCACCTTTTAATGACACGCCGTTACTATTAGTTGTTTGACTGAATATTGAACAGTGGATCTCGGTGCCTCCTCCAGAAGTCAGTCTGAACCAGACTGAAGGGAGATCATAAGACCAGACAGGAAGAAACGACTCGGCTGACCACAGCACTTATACACTAGACATCATTCTCATGCACATATTTATCCTGCCTCTGCACACAGCTTGTGTCTAATTATGGAAGCATAATGGTGTTTGCTCTGCTCTTTTACTTGTGCAATTAATCTTTTGGGCTGTGTTGATCAAACCAAGAGAGCACTCACACACTTCTGTCATCTGTTATCTGTACATATTTATTGTTGACGGCGTGAGCCCAAAATTACACATATACAAAAAAAAAGGGGGGGGGGAGTGGAATCCCACTTGTTTTTAATAAAAACATTCATGGCTTACGACAAGTATTGTCTGGCTGTATTTATCTGACACCACAGTGTTGAGCCTGCCTCTCATCGCGGTCTGATCACCTCCATCCTCCTCCTCCTCCTCCTCCGGCAGAGTGACACCGTCTCGACAGCACCGCTGTCCCAAAAGTTTTGGACAAACGACCTCGCGTTTCGTCGGCGCGTGAAGTTTGACTGCGCCGCAGGAGACGTGGAAAAAAAGCGCGGCGGTTCATCGGCGTGTTGCGGCTCCGCGGCTCGTCCACTCGGTCCACCGCCTCGCCAGCAGACCGGACCGGACCGCCGCAGCCCAGAACACTTCGCTGCACGGGAGGCGAACTGCTGTTCTGCCTCGGCCGCGAACCGGGCGCGTCGCGAGGGCGGGCTCGCTCGCCTGCCGTAGCTAAAAGGTCCCGCGTCGCCTGGCGGCTCCCATTGCAGTCCAGCCTGCCGAGCGGAGCGGAGCGGACCGTCTGGCTCCATTCAAGGATTTTACTTCGCACACTTCGTCCTGCAGCAGGGGGACCGCCAAGGCTCGCACCTCGCCTTCTGTGGACAATGTTTCTCTTGCAGTACACAGGTAGATGTTTCAAGTCGTGCCCCCCCCCTTTCCTTTCCTTTCCTTTCCTTTCCTTTCCTTCCCTTGTCTTCTCTTCTCTCCCCGCACGACGCACCGACTAACCGGACCCGCTGTGATCCGTCAGTGGACGTCAGTCGCACGTTCCGTCGCTCACCTCCACGTTGTTTGAGCCCAAGTTGTAGCAGCAGTCTTGCGGGCTCCTTCCTCGCTGCGCTGAGTCCGTAATTGTCGGGCGTTTTCCAGCTGCTGAGACCGCCGGAGGAGCGCAGCCTCGGTCGTCTCTCTCCCCGCACGTCTGCCAGCATTTGGTGTGTAATGTTGCTGCTGCTGCTTCGTGATGCTACATGAGCCGCAGCGGTTCTACACTTCTCCGCACAACAGACGCGAGCGGCGGCTGTGATCCTGACCGGCACGCGCCTGCTGCTGCTGCTGCTGCAGCTGTTTTTATCATTATTTAGTTTTTTTGTTTGTTTTTTTATGGATGAAGTTTTCAGGTTGGGTTTGATCCACGCTGGCGCCGGATCGCTGCTGCTGACATGCACCTTTTTCAACGCGTTCTGTTCTGTCGGAGCGCGGTGGGTCGCGTTGCAGCCGGCGGGCCTGTGATGCAGGGGGCTGCCAGTTGTCTGTGGATATAAGTTGTGCGGTTCCTTTGCTGTGGCGTCCAGCCATTAAGATGTCCGTGTCATTTATTCCCAGCCCCGATCGCCACAACGCACAGATAGCTGGATTTAAATGGGACGTTCTCTCACAGGATCTAATGAAGCGAGGATGCTGTTTGAACCCTGGTATGAAACTGCTTACTGTGCTTTATCCAGGCGCTCAGTTCACCAGCCTCCTCTGTTTATAGTCCTGGTGAATGTACCTCCGCTGTCCCACAGCTTCTTGTTGTTGTTGTTGTTGTTGTCGTCTGTGTGTTGTAGCCTAATTCCAACTTTCCTTTTAGCACATAAAAGCAGTGACTTGTCAAAAGATTAGTCTCGTGGCATTAATTTGCAGTTTGTCAACGCGCCGACTTAAATGTTTGTTGGAACTTTACAAAGCACAATCATTTTTTTTCTGTTAACATTTATAAGCAGACTTTGTAGTTGTCTTTAGCAAAGTATGGTTTAATTAGTTTGTAATTACGCTTATTGTTAAGTTTTTGAGTGCTGCAATTAGAATAATTTCACAGTGCATAATCATTCAGAGTTCAAAACCTACCATGTCGTCTGATAAAACATGTAGCTTGGGACTAAAGTGGACTTTTGAAGTTACGCCGACGTTCATCTCGCACAGACAGAAGGGATCAGTCTCCTTCTCTTCTATTTCCGCCCCCCTTCCAGGGGCAAACACATGCTTTGAATCAAATTGAGTGAATGGCGGTCGAGTGGCTCCCTATATGACCACTGGGAGAGAGAAAAGGTCCGTCAGGCATTGTGACAGCCATTTACCTCAACGCTGCACTATAGTCCTCTCTGATCAATCGGCAGAGCATCTTTGGATTGCCTTTAATGGTGCGAGGGAGGGGGGCACTTTACTTAGATCTGTCAGAGAGGAGAGATTTAAAGGTTGTACATAGAGTGCTTGAGAAGGAGCTTAAATATTTCAGCTCTCTTTGGCATATGATGGTGCTGCAGAACAAATTAAGGCTGAGTACAGAAAGGGCTACTGTACAGTACCAGGAGATTTGGCAGCTTTTGAAACTCTCGGATTTTAATTGGGTGGTGCACGACAAATTGTAGTTACTGCGTGGCATTCTCATAACAATAGCTGTCGAGGAAAAAGGGGGAGAAGAAAAAGTTAAAAACAGTCTTAAAAACAAAGAGTGAGTCAGAGATGACCCACAAATGTCAGATTTTGTGAAAAGAGCTAACTGACTTAGTGGAAATGTATTTGTGAGACAGACCCTCAGAATTTGCAGAAGGGGAAGTCGTTATCACTTGAAAATATCCTTCCTTTTTTGGTCATTTAAAATGTAGCCCAATACAGGTTACTCACAGTTCGCCTCAGCACTTCAAAAGCATAAATTGCTGCTATGACAAACACTGCATTGTGACTGTAACTGTAAATACAGCCGTTTTTCAGCCTTCATATTGAAGGCTGAAAGTAACGCATGCCCGCTCACCTGCAGTGATTTATTTGATTAAACCTATCCAGGACCAGGAAAAACAAATGTGCCAAGTGAATGCAGACCCGGTAATTTATACATCATTGTGTTCTAATGGCGATCACAAGCATTTCACCTGAAAGTAAAAAGCAGTTGCTTCTGGAAGCCTTTGTTTCATCCATGCTAGTGACAAACCCCAAGAGCCATTCACTCACTCAGCCTGCCCATCGGTTATTCTGTGCTGCCGCTGTCACCTGACTGCTGAAAGCTGAGCTGACACACAGGTAGGAAGCTCTTTAGCTTACTGACGAGGCAGGTTTTGCGCACAAACTCAAACTTGTGAATGCAGCATGTGAAGCTTTGGCAATGTGTTGGTTGTTAGTTGAAACAAGCCAGTCAGTGCATTCCTGCATATTGGCTCCACTGATATGGCAAACACAGAAGAGAAATTGCTTGAAGAGACTCTATATCGTCCTCTGTTTGGGGAGTGTTGTTTCTTTTTTTTTTCTTCTCAGCAGATTATAGAAACGAAAGTATGAGTAGGGTACAGGACAGAAACTGTGTCTTCAACATTGTTCGAGTCTATTAATGTAATGCCTTTTGGAAATTATTAAATTAAACATGCTAACTCATTTTTAGCAACATCACCAAACATGTTTTTCTTCTAAACAAACTCTGTCTCCCACAGTGTTCAAGCAGTTTGGGTCAAAGGAATAATTTCTCGCGGCAGGTGTATATTTAACGGCCGCTGCTGCAGAAGAAGTACGTAAATGTAAAGATTGCCACTGTAAAAGAGTTTTTGCATACGATCATTCTGAAGACCTCTCAATACATTTAATCATTTAATCCCAACGAAGATATAGAATTACCCTACAGGATGATCAGTTAATCTGTTAATTTTATTAACATTCCATAACCTATCCAGTGTTGCAATGTTTTCCTTCAGTTAAAAGTTGCTGCTTTTGGATTGAATCTTCATGATATTAGTGGCCAGTTGAGTCACTTATGGTAGAGTTTACATTGCTATTGAAAAGACAACTTGACACATTGAGACCTTTTGCTCCAAATGGCTGCATTTTTCTGCAGAAATATCAGTGCTTTCCCAGAAAAGGATGTCCCCAGTTTCCGGTAGATCCATAGCTGTCACTACAGTTAGACGCAAATGTTCTTATATCCTTCTCCCTCTAAATGTAGTCATATTGTAACTTGCTTACGGATTTGTGAGAAGCCCTGCTATGTCCTGCCTTGAATGTTTCCGTTCGTGTGTTGGTGCCACTGATGACACATATGCACATATCTAAAGACAGAGATGAAGTTATGGTGAAATAATTGGCTACCTGTCATTCACTGACTTTAGTTAACCGATACATCTACAACTCAGCTGTGTTTGCTAATGAGTACACTGGTAATGTGCTGGTGCTTGGTGTCAAAGCAACGTCTTGGAAAATAATGAAATATAAGCTTTATGTTTCTCCTTTCACCACCACTCTTTAAAAAAACAAAGTTTCTGTTAATGTTGGCGTGGTATGTTACAATCCACGTTAAGGAAAAAGGGAAAAGTCCTCTGATCCATATTCGCGGACAGCACTTTGCAAAAAACACAGTTTTATCCATCACAAAATAACAAGCCATTCATTGCAAACGTTGTACAAAGCTCCCACTTGGAAAACGGTGCAGATCCTTCTTCTCATCACTTTTGCAAGATGCTTGACTGCTTTTGTCAAGTTATTCCTCTTCGTGTGGCGCTATCACTCCAGATCACCATCTGTTGGGCTGATGTTTAAGACTGTTGGTGTAATAGCGTGATTGTTTCATTGCCTCACCGCTCATCCTAAATCTCCAAGGCAGACTAATGTAGGGTAATGATTGTTGTTCATTCCTGTGTCTAATGCTCACTTGTATGTGCCCTCCAGAAACCCCATTTGACTTGGTCTAATTGTTCAGCTTTTGAATTACAATAGCAGTGTTAAAGTGTGGCCAAAAGCCGTTCAGGTTGAAGAAAAGTATATTAGCTTGTGTGGAAGATCCCTGTGAGGATCAGCAGTGTTGGCAGCAGCAGCAGTTCAACCTGCCATCTGGTATTGAGTAGCTAAGAGAGCTTGGCACCCTAAAGGCAACCAACTCAGGGGGCTCCAACCATATTACTGATAGAGCTCTTCATCTCTAATCGCGTTCATGATAAGCAACCACGCAGGGAACTTTGAAAGGGAACCTAAGGACTCTGCAACAGCATTTTCAGGAGCTACATGAAAGATGACGTGAGGCATCAGCCTTGTTCTGCATGTGATGTATATGAGCAGTGTGTGAGACGGGATTGTGTCTGCAGTGCCGCTGTGTTAAACCCTGCTGACAGTCACTTTTGAGCAGAGGAGAATAGAGAAGCAGTTTGAAGAAGCTGGATTATGCTGTTCACCAGTGAGTTGCCATTAAACTTTTCTAAATATTCTACTTATAACATATAATGAAAACTTCAGTCTTTTATCGGTCTCAACGTCCTGTATGATCTGTAGTCCCATGTGTGTTGTAAGGTAAAACAAACATTGGAGACCTGGCACTACGTTCGACGCTAACTATCTTTTTCCACGCTTAGCAAAGCGATCCTGTCACTTAAGAACAAGAATTTCTGTTTCCCGCTTAAAATCCGTATGCACATATTTATTCCCCATACACACACTTTTGCATCCAATTGTAAACATTAATTCACTTTATACCTCTTAAATTATAGTGTCGTTCAAACTCAACATGGCAGCTGGCTCACCATAAGAAGAGGCACTGTGTCAGTCAGGAAACCCAGGTTTATACGTTGTCTATGCAAATCTTTATTCAGACTATAAAGCAAACTTGCTAATACAGCTACAGGTACAGGCATACCGTCAGCCTTGGCAAACATATTTGACTGACTGTTTACAACTCAGCAATGAAAGAGCTGCTTCCTGGCTGGCCCGCAGGACGTGTGCTTATGTTTGTGTTTTAGTAATGAGGGGGAAGTCTCTGACAGCTTTGTGTATGTCAGCACATTAAAGTGTCAGACATACACGTAGCTGTATCTTCTCGACTGTCCCACTTCAGTGCAATGAGGGATGGAAGAGGACAACTCTCTGGGTGAAACGGTCATCGAAATTTCGCACGTACATGGCAATGTGGCATTCCCAGGAGACAGAATGAACCCGAGTGTTTGTTTTTACGGTGGCATCTTTTGCCTTACCAGCAGTGCCAAGAGAAGCAATTGAAAATAGCCCGACAAGTGGTGTGATGGATCACCAGAGGGATGTAGGACACTACTGCTGCACATCTCCTGAAGTTACCTGTGTCCACTGCTGCATCAGATTGTATTACAATAACTTTTCTGCCTTAGCACTGGATGATAAATTGAGACACTAAATTTAACTTTTATGTAGAAGTTCCATTGTGTGTGGGTTTTGGCTATTGCATTTATTGTGGAATTATTTGTGAGGCGCACAAACTTATTGCAGGAAATTTCATGACATTTATTACACTTTTGCTGCTGTCCTATGAATATATGGCTGTGTAGAAGTTGACCCTCTCTGTTGAAATCTGTTTTTTTCAAACATTGATATGTTGAACATTTCCCCCATAGAGAAGATGGAGAAAACTCAGACCGTGGTTCAGTGGTTTGGACCAGAGAACTGGGGTGTCTGTCCACTGAGATTGCTTGTCTGGAAAGCCGCCATCACTCTACTGTAATAGCGACTGAGAGCCTAGATTTATGTGGCTCTTACTTTGGGAAGAAGGAATGGCTAAAGGGGGGGCATGAAAACAAAATGGGACTAGAATGGATGGACAGAATGTAGCCATGAATGCATTATTAATATAGAAACAGAGGGTCTCTGTATGATGTCTGGCTTATGAGGGCACTTTGCCTCTCAGTGAAAGACTGAAACGATGGAAGAAAGTACTTCCATGAGTTCGTTGGTAGAATATGTCTGCAAGGCTAAAAAGTTCCTATTCTGACCCGTGATTATATGATAACTTAGACCTTTTGTGCAAACGAAGCTGGACGAGTTGGAGTAACCCAGGAATTTTCCGTTTGCAAGGCACATCTTTTTTTAATTTTGTTTGGGGTGTTTCTTTGCATTTTACATCAACAAACTCACATTCACAGATCCCCACTGTGCAGAACCTTTCATAGCACAGGAGAAAAAACCCTGTCTGAAATGTCATTGGAGCTGCTCTGTACGGTTTGGTGTTTGAGCTCAAAGGAAGCCCTGTACTTGCATGTTTACTGCACTGAGCCTGGCTAAAGTCAGACCCCCGCTGCTGGATTAATGCAAAGCCTTTTCTGCGCTCAGCACAGCTTACTGGCCAATATTTGTTCAGTAGCATTTTTACTTTTTTTTGCCTCTTTCTGAGGAATAGGAGGTCAGCACTTATGGGAGGATGATACAACACCAGTGTAACATTTTGACCAGGGAACAGGGTATAGTTTTCAGTGGGGTTCTTTAAGTTATAGCGCTGTCTATTTTGGACCATCGGACTGCCAGTTGAGGTCAGCCTTTGGGTGAACTTCAGAGCTCTCCCAGTGACACGGTCGTAGCAAATTGAATTGAGGACGTCTGCGTGGACGGCTTAAGTTTGAAAACCAGATACTTGACTTTCATTTCCTCTGGTGTTTTTAAAGAAATAAAAACTTAATATCTATATTAAGTTAATCATTTCAGACAATTTGTTGCTGAAATCACAGATTCTTCCCATAATAGACCACATAATGTTTGGTGGCTAGCCCCTCATTCCAATGTCAAATTATCGTATTTAGTGAACGGTCTAATTCTATTGGTCTACAGTAATGATTCATAGTGACTGTTAGATGTCCACCTATTTCACAGTTTAGTGTTCCATAACCACTGGATGCCAGCCAGCAAACTATGAACTACTTTCCAGATGGGTACTTCTCATTTGAATGTTTAAACAGCCGTCCTCATTGTGGATGCCTGAATCTGTTCATTCACTCCACCATTAGTCTTTTTTTCTGTAAAATGTTTAGGAAAGCACCACTAGTAGTTGTGGCTGAAGCTCAAATTATGCTGTAACCCCTCAGGCTGTGAACCTGTGGGGTTTAATGTGAAACAGGCACTCTGAGGAAATGCTGAGGGAAAATAATGGCTAGAGCTAAGTGAAATGCCATAGCACCTGTTTAGCTGTTTTTTCCGTTTGCATGCTTCACATGAAAAGTGTATTAGCAGACATTGGAAAGCTGTGAGGTAATGGGAGTGCACATTAAACATGTCTCACACAAATAAACACAGTACATGCGCCATATCACAACAGAGTTATCTCATAACACTTGTTAATATAATATAGAGCAAGTCTAGACCAACTCTATATGTATAGACCCAACAATTCCACCATGAGCAGCACTAGGCGACAGTGGCATGGAAAAACTGAATAAGAAACATCTTGTTAAGCTCTTGTATAAATGAAAAGACAATTTGACTTTTACATTTGTAGTTTTTTTTCATTTTTTCTGAAGGTTATCCTCAGATGAATTCTTAAGTTCTGTCTGTCTTTGTTTACTATATATATTACAATACACTGTGGGACTGTGGGAAACATTATCTCGATCACTCGAGCACATGCACCACACATGTTGAGTGTGAAAAGTCAATAAAGTTGACTTTGACTTTGACTATAAAATTGTATTGAATTCTTTTGCTTCATGTTCGAGAGACTGTCCTGGTTTTATTGGCCTTTTAAGTGGTGAGATGTTTAACAGATGCTGTTGTGCAATCATTCAAAGAATGAAGATGTTTTCTGCAAACACAAGCTTTACATATGACGAGCTGCATTAGGACAGTTTCAAAAATCATTTCCATCAACAACATCTCTTTTTAGAGCAGCACATTTTACTTTTATGGGATGTCTACTCAGCATGTGGTTCCACAATTTTAAAGAATGCGTGAAAAAGCCTCAGAATCTGAGCCGTCACATATCCACCATGTGGTGTAGGATCTGAGAGAGAATTATTCAAGATTTAGGTTTGCTTGTCTGAGTACAGAGTCAGCAGGAGGCTCAGGTGCAACAGAGAGAGAGACCATCCCTGCACATTTAGAGGGGAATAGACCTGTCAGTCCTGTATAAACCCTTGAGGAACCAACCAGTGGAAACGCATGCAGCGCTCTCAGCAGACACCGCACTTATCTGGTGTGAACCAGGGTGGAAAGATACTAATGTAGAGCATCATGCAAGGTGCAGGCATTCTCAACGGGGGGATGTTTGTTTGTTTGTGTTTCTGGAGGGCATCGCTCTTAACATTCATCACATTTCAGTGATTCATACAGCTGGTTCTGAACAAAAAATAAGGCAGTGTGCTGCTGTTTTTCGAGTGTAAGTAAATAAATAAATACGTGTGCTGCCTGTAACCCTCTCTGTGGGCTTGCTCTTGATCAGGAACAGGGTTTTTTTCATGAGCAAATTTACATTTCCCCCTGTAATGTTTCTATTTGTATTAATAAGTGAGTGACAATTTTGCTTTCAGTTTGTATTCCTTTAAAACACTGAGTTGGAGCTTGAAAATTTGGGAAATACACTAATAATTTCTTGCTAAGAGTTAGATGAGAAGATTGATACCACTCTCTTGTCATGTCTGTACAGTAAATGTGAAGCTGCAGCCAGGCATCTTAGTGTAGCACAAAGTGTTACAGCCCATAGATTTTGCCTGTGTTTCCTGTTACTGTCTGGTCAGCTCCTGCCCTTGTCTGTCATTGATCACTACACCTGTTATCTGCTCACCTGTCCCCGATTCCCTCGTTAGTCCCTTGTCCCGATATACCGGTTCCTTGTATACCGGTTCCGGTTGTACTGCTTGCACCTGTGTTTAGTTTCTGTGTTCCTGTTTTGCCCCTGTGGATGTTCCTCGTGCTTTTGTCTCCGGACTTGGACTTAACAGTTGCCTGTCTTCCTGCATTACCCGTATGTAAACGCACTGACTGCCAATAAATAGTTTAACTGCTCCTGTCCTGCATCTGGGTCCTTTCCCTGCCTCTGCTACTCCGCACACACGTGACACAAACAAGGGGGGGATAGCCAGCCTGGGTCTGTCCAAAAGTAACAAAATCCACCTACAAGCATCTCTAAAGCTCACCAATTAACACCTTATATCTCGTATGTTTAATCTGTACAAATACTAAAGTGTAAAAATGACACTTTGGGGTTTTATGGAGGGTTATGTGTGGGACTATTTCTTTACTGGGAGCAGTGACATCCTGAAGTCTTGGTGTTACTGTGAAATTTCCAGAAAACCAGGAGAGACTCCAGGGGGAATTAGTGAGCTTTATTTTATCTCTGTACTGAACCAGGCTAGCTGTTTCTCCCTGGTTTCAGTCTATGCTATGCTAACCAGCTGCTGACTGTAGCTTCATAGTGATATTAGAGTGGTATCAATCTTCTCATCTAACTCTTGGCAAGAAAGCAAATAAGTGTTTTTCTATTCCTATTTAACTATTCCTTTAACCTGGTCAGTTGATTTAAAAACTCTCAAGACCACAGCGCACATTTTATATGCTACATTTCACTGAATTCATTTGATTATCAGCTGTTTATTGAATGCCTGCAATATGCTTGCCACCAAGTAACCTGAGGCTTGAATTACATTTTCAGTAATAGTCTGTGAATTTCCATTTAGCCCCCAGCCTGCTATGGCGAATCTTCTGACCTTAAACCTGAGCTAAAATGTAAAAGAAATAAGTAACAGGGCTCAAGAGCCTCACTTGTTGCTATAGTTCTCCCTTTTTCTTTTTTTTTTTACCTAATTGACATGCAAGCCGTATATTTGCCCAAATGTTTTTGGCAAACAGGCTGGTAGAGTGTAGGCAAATGAAGATAATCACATTAGAGGCAGACAGGCAGCAGTAGGGTGTGTGTGTGTGTGTGTGTGTGTGTGTGTGTGTGTGTGTGTGTGTGTGCTGGATTGTGAGAGCCCAAATGAGAGTGGAGCAGAG
>JAVQJF010110163.1:0-40262 GCA_036023855.1 Gadopsis marmoratus | reverse complement strand
TGTATGGACAGTATGCCATGTTCCGGGCCTGCAGGCACTTAGAGACGAGCTCTTTCACCCTGTCTGCACAGAACACAAAGCAGCAGGACTGAACAACACGAGGTTAACTGGAGACTAATCACCTGTCCAGGTTAATTGAAGCGGTTTGTAAGAAGGAAACAGTGTGTGAGATGCAGAGAGGTGCACTTGCCTGTCATTGTAGAAGACGACCGTTCGCAGTTTTTGGTGGAAACCTTTGGATTTTGTCACCCAACAATAAAGCGAAGAAGGATGTCTGGTCTGTTAGTGTTTGAAACATGATGTGAGTAGGTGTGAGTTGCTGCACGTGCACTGTTGACCTTCACGCTATTGGCTGGTGGAAGGGGGCGTCGTGTGTCCTGATTGGGAGCCGCTTTGTTTTTGTCGCACGTGATTGGTCAATATGTGTCGTCTCTGTGTCTGCGCTGAGCAGAAGGGGGAGGGGCGAGAGGTACACACACACAAAAAGGAGAGAGAGAGAGAGAGAGAGCGACAGAGAGAGCGAGAAAGCGAGAGAGAGAGCGAAAGAGAGAGAGACCGACAGAGCGACAGAGAGAGAGAGAGAGTGACAGAGAGAGAGAGAGCGATCGAGAGAGAGAGAGAGTGACAGAGAGAGAGAGCGAGTGAGAGCGAGAGCGAGAGAGCGACAGAGAGAGAGTGAGAGAGAGAGAGCGAGAGAGAGAGAGCGACAGAGAGAGCGAGAAAGCGAGAGAGAGAGAGCGAAAGAGAGAGAGACCGACAGAGCGACAGAGAGAGAGAGAGCGAGTGAGAGCGAGCGAGAGCAAGAGAGAGAGAGAGAGAGAGAGAAAGGTAAGAAGTTAAGAAAGTGAGTGACAGCAGGAGACGGAGTGAAATCTGGAATCGGTGACAAAACCAGTAAAAAAAGCCCAAATAAATGATCAGCCTCACAAAGCTTTAACCTACATGTTTATTTGAAACTGGCATTCCAGCAACACATAAAACATATAATAAGTGGAGGGAAAAAGACCCATAATGATAACCAAATTCATAGAAACAAACAATATTATACATGTTATGATAATCAGTGAATCGATTAGTTGTTTTCATGCTTAATCAAAAAGTGAAACTGCAGGTGACAAGTTTCTGCTGATGCTTAAAACTTTGGAGCATCAGACCATTTTTTGGGATCATGTTGGATGTTTTGTTTTTCTTTTATCAAGCATTACTCTACAAGGAAACAGCTTCACATAACTCTCTATAATTAAATGTAGGACCTGTGCACATTTAAGTTAAACTCAAGTGCGCACAAAAACACACCTGAAATAACTCAAATGCAGTGCAGATCAATTTTAGTCCAAAGGAAGCCCGTTCCCAAACAGATTCACTGACACTGACTGTTTTACTCCGTGTGCATTCTGATAGGACGCTCAGGTTTACCGACACCACCTGACACACCTGCTACAAGCTGCAATACACTTTTATGCAATTATACCAGAACACACTTGCTGCCATTGCAGCAGAAAAAGCTTTCTCCTCTACCTGATCGCTTCGGTAAATGACCTAATTAGCGCACTAATTGTTATTGATGATCCGGTATAAGTGACTGACTATTGTAAAAACACACATGTGAAGTGGGCGACAGGGCCAGGTGAACCTGCTGAGGTACTGAGGAGACAATAATAAGCTGAGGGCCCCATTTACCCTTTGCTCTCTGTTTGTATCTTGCTGCCTCCAAGTACAGCGCAAACAGCAAAATACATCTCCCAGAAATCAACCAGTATTCCTTCACTGGATGACTACCTGCCCAGTTAGTTTGTGGTCATTATATATATATATATATCTTTTTTGGAATATGCACCATATAAGCATACCTCAAATAATAAAGATTATTAAATCAGTTTTTTTTAAACACAGGGCTGTTCTAAAAGAGAAGGTACACATGAAGGAACCAACTGATCCTTTTAGTTTACATCATGCTTCAGCGGTAATTAATCAAATTGCCAACAGCGAATCAGAGGCCTTTCGGGGCCCTAAGGGTTTGGGGTCCTGGTGTAGTTGCCTACTTGGTTGGTAATATCCAGCCAGGTTAAGACATGTGGCAATTTACACCTCATGATGTACCTGTTAGTTCGATTTTATAGCTTTGGTTGACAGAGCTTTTAGCCGTACTGCCATACTGAAGGCCAAGGCCTTTCTTGTGTTTGCAATAGGCCATAAATAGAACAAACAGACTGATAACAATGTGTATCAAAGGGCTTCCAACTGCATGATGGAGCCCCCTCAACACACACTGACATGGATGCCCCCCTCCTTTGTTTGTTTAGGTTGACGTATTGTTCATTACGCATTTTCACTTTGACATTTGCAGAGGAGTAGATCCTTTTCCCTGCTGAGGATTTAAATTTTTCGCCAAAACCCACGAGAAGATACACTGGTCTGAAACCAGACTGCGAGCAGCCAGACCAATACTTGGCCTTTGTTCCCTGCGTCCTTCCTGCTCTAACTGTCGCTGGTTGGGTTTGACTTTCGCAGCGCTGAGCCTTCTCGTACGCCTCCTTTATGTTTTTGTTTCGACCCACATTTCGCTGACTTCCCGCTGACTTAAAGAGAGCGCAACATCCTCGGAGTGAGAGTACAAAAAAAAAAAAGAGAGGCAGCAGCTAATAAGAGAGGGGGAAAAAAAGAAACAAAGGTAAAGCCATGTGTTGTACGGGGAAGTGTGCCCGCCTGGTGGGCCTGATCCTGCTGCCGTCAGCGTTCATCTGCATGATCTCCAACCTGCTGCTATTCTTCCCCGACGGGCAGCGTCTGGAAAATGATCAGATCTCCCTCCAGGTCTGGCTCATGGGGGGGCTCATCGGAGGAGGCCTCTTTGTGAGTAAAGGATCATGATCTGTGTACCTACTGGTTTGATACTTTATTGCTTGTTTTATTAGGTTTCCCCGTCTTTAACTCCGCTCTGTGTATCCTGTAAAGTCTGATTGCTTTCTTTTATTGAGTTTTGTTAAATATTATTATTATTTTGGTCGGAGTAAGTATATAAATAAATATAAACCGATCAGCCGTAACATTCAGACAACATTGGAACCCTGACCGGTCTGCGGTTATGCAGCCACATATGCAACAAGCTGCGATGCTCTGTGTGTTCTGACTCCTTTCTATCAGAACCAGCACTCACTTTAGCAGCAGTGTGAGCTACAGAAGCTCTTCTGCTGGATCGGACCACACGGGCCAGCCGTCGCTCCCCACGCGCATCAGCTAGCCTCGGACCACCTTTGGTAGGTCCTGACCACTGCAGACCGGGAACAAGAGCTGCAGTCGTCCAGCCATCCCAGTTTGGTTCCTTGTCAAAGCTGCTCACATCTTTACGCTGCCAATTTTTCCTGCTTCAACACATGAACTTCGAGGACAAAATGTTCACTTGCTGCCTCATATATCCCCCCACTGACAGGTGCCATGGTAACCAGATAATCAATGTTCTTCACTTGTCAGTGCTCATAATGTTATGGCTGATCGGTGTATATAAATATATTAAAAATTAGCTTACACTTGAAAATGTATTCAAGTGTATATAACTCATGTTTCAACCATTTTTCTACATTGAGTACTTTTATTTTTGATACTTTTGGTACTTTCTGCTGATAATACTCAAGTAACATTTGCAATACAAGACCTTTACTTGTAATGGAGTATGTTACAAAATGGAGAATTGCCACTTTGACTTAGGTAAATGATCTGAATACTTCCTTCACCACTGTATACGCGTGTCAGAGTCTTATATAGTGTGAAAAACACGTTTTACTAGGAGAATTTGTAGGGAAACTTTGACACCATTGACCGTTGAAATTCAAACATCTTCTGTTCTCCTGTATTTCCTCACCAATTACACACACACACAACAGATGTGACTATGTGAGTTTCCACCAACGTTATCTTGACAGTTTGATGGTTTATAAGGCCAATAATTAATTCATAAAAGTAGAATCTAATAAATGGAGAGACCTTTGAGTCTTGTGGACGGACACGTCTTTATCGCCGTGATATTACCTCTTGGAACAGAGACCAGGAAGTTGGACGTCTTTCCTCTCCCACCTCTAACTGCGTTGTTGTCATTACCTGCCGGGACGAGAGAGTAAAACTCCATTCAGGGTCGGGACAAATATTTGGTTTAAGAGATAAGAGAACACACACACACACAAAGACACACTCATATAATAGCATGTAGGGACAGCACAGGTGTGTACATTTATGTAGACACAAATACACACCTACATCTTAAATGCTTTTGAGAAGCTCCTCCTTGCATTTAAAATCCTATCACTTGTGATACTCTATGAAAACTAAACGTCTCGCTTAATAAATGAGAAAGACATTTTCCTTTTTCAACTTTTCAGATGCTGTGCCCGAGCTGTTCAGCTATCAGGGCTGGGGGCAAAGGTTGCTGCGGAACAGGTTGCTGTGGCAACCGTTGCCGGGTGAGTAGAGTCATTTGAAAGATTTACATTTGTATGTCACTGTAGGGACTGGACCGATACTGATGGGTGGTAAAAGGCAAAGTCGAGGGCGATGTCATCAGAGATCAGAGTACAAACTCGAATTATGTGTATTGTAGCAATGTAGAAATATGTGACAGTTTTGTTATTATCGGAAAATATTTGCTGTACTGTGAATTAGATTAGATTAGATTCAACTTTATTGTCATTACACATGTACAGCCTAACAAAATGTAGTTTGGCATCTAACCAGAAGTGCAATATACAGCAAGTGCAAAACATTTACAGTGTGTATCTATACAAGGATGTACCGTGGGTATCTATATGGAAATGTACAATGTGTAAAAGAACATCTATATAAAGCTATATATATATATATATATGCAGAACTACTATTTGAAGTCAATACTGTTCAGAATTAGGGCTATGAACCTCCTCCATTGCAGTGTGAACAGTACTCACTTCTCTTTAATAATCAGGAACTAGACTGCTGATTAGCTGTGGAGAAAGGACAGCAGTGTAATCTGCTTTTAATTTGTGTATTTTATTTTGTAATTTAGTACTTTTTCTGATTTAGATTAGTTTGAACTCTATTTTATTTCCTCATTGTTCAAATAATTTATATTCATTTTTGTTGAGTGCGAACGTTTCTTCTCAACATTTGAAAACAGTAGTGAAATGAAAGATTTTCTATTTACATTCTTCTCTGGAAACATTCAACCCCATTTCAGTGGATGGATTTTGCTCAGCTGTCAATATCGATCTGAGCTGTATACGTTAGAATGCTGTTCATAGACTTCAGCTCAGCATTCAACACAATAATCCCCCAAACAGCTCATTCTGAAACTGGACCGGCTGGGGTTGAACACCTCACTATGCAACTGGCTGTTGGACTTCCTTACCGGGAGACCACAGGCAGTGCGGGTCGGCAGAAACACATCCAGCATCACCACACTGAACGCGGGGGCCCCTCAAGGGTGTGTGCTGAGCCCCCTCCACTTCACTCTGCTGACCCACGACTGCACAACGTCGCACAGCTCCAACCTCTTCATTAAGTTCGCGGATGACACGACTGTGGTGGGTCTCATCAACAACGCAGATGAGACAAGACTACAGGAGCGAGGTGAGCCGCTTGGCCTTGTGGTGCGGACACAACAATCTTTCTCTGAACGTTGGGAAGACGTAAGAGATTGCTGTGGACCTCAGGAGAGCGCGCCCCCAGCATGCTCCTCTGACCATCAATGGTGCTGCGGTAGAGAGGGTGAGCAGCACCAAGTTCCTGGGTGTGCACGTCACAGAGGACCTCTCCTGGACTATTAACACCACATCACTGGCCAGAAAGGCCAACCAGCGCCTCTACTTTCTCCGCAAACAGAGAAGAGCTAGAGCCCCCATCACGTGCTCCTTTTATAGAGGCACCATCGAGAGCATGGCGTGTGGTATGGCGCCTGCACTGCGTCCTGCCGGAAGACCCTACAGTGCATTGTGTGCGCATCGTCTGTGCCTCTCTCCCCTCCCTCCAAGACATTTACAGTTCACGCCTCTCCCGGAAAGCCCTCTGCATCCCAGAGGACCCCACCCACACAGCTTCTTCATCCTGTTGCCATTAGGAAGGAGACTGCGGAGCCTGCAGGCCAGGACCAGCAGACTGAAGGACCGCTTTGTCCACCAGGCTGTCAGGATGTTGAACTCTCTCCCTGCTCTGCCCCCCTCCCCCTCCTGCCACCTGCACACTGACCCCCAACACTGAACTCTGACACCCTCAAGAACTGCACAGGCACAACATTCACTTTACCAATGTCTAAGCTAATTCTATTGCACAAATACCATATATATTTTGCATTGACACTTTACATGACCCAAACTCACATTTGCTATGTGCCTTACACCATGTTTATTTGTTTTTAGGTTGGTTGCCATTATGCTATGTCTTGTTGCTTTTTAGTTGGTTATATTAGTTTTGCTTACCTTGTTGTTTGAACCAAGGGTTTGAGAGTAACCCCATTTCAATCCTCTGATGTCCTGTACATGCTGCAGGATTGAAAATAAAGCAGACTTTGACTTTGACTTTTGACTTAACTGAGCAAACTCTGTCTGCTGAGGAAGACCACGAAACGGGGTTGAATGCTTCGAGAGAAAAATTTAAATAGGACACTTTTCATTATACTACTGTTTTCAAATGTTGAGAAGAAACTTTCACATTCAACAAGAACTAACATAATAAATTATTCAACTGTCATTCACAGTCATTCAAAATCCCTGAAAAACTAGTTAGTGACCAATGGGCTAAGATATTTTTCTATTAGTTAAATGTTTTGTTTCTTTGACGTATGTTTATGATCTTACATATTTTTGTATTAATTGATATTTTGAGAAAAAGTGAGAAAATCTCTGTTATTGTATCCTTTAAAATATCAGCAACGGTCCTTCTACTGTTTCCACCACTTGTATCTTATTTAGTTAGAATATCAAATCTTTCCACGTGTGTTTGTGTTCGTCTTAAATCACGTCAAGTCAAGTCAAAGTATTTGTCTGGCCCTTGGTGACATTAACAGCCTTAAAAGGACAACACAGACCCGCTTTAGAGAAGAAACAAATCCACAAACAAGGATCTCCTGAAGAGGAAACCCAATTTTAGGGCTTGTCCGGTAATTCACATACTCTAAACAAATGATGAGATAGAAAAATTCTGATTCAGTGTGTTCCTGTCTCTCTGTCAGATGCTGAACTCTGTGTTCTCCTCTGCTTTCGGTGTGGTTGGAGCCATCTACTGCACCAGCGTGGCCTCAGCCGGTCTGGCTATTGGGCCTAAGTGTCAGGTGGCCGGCAAATGGGAATACCCCTTTGAAAACCTCGGCACGTGAGTGTTTCTCCCATCATCACTCATTTAAATGCACATTTTCTAGGCAACGTAGGTGCTGTAGATTGTATGAACGCCTGTCGCTAATAGTGCTCCGCCAAACATTTTGCTGCCCTTCCTCATTTTTTCATGTGTGTTTCGGGTGTATCTGCATGTCTCTGTTATCTCCATCAGCTAAATTTACTTTGTTTGTTTGTTAGAGCAGCAGAAGTTTCAGTTCTTGATTATAAAAATAACAAATGCAATATTTTTAAAATCCAGTAGGTGGCAGACTGGACCAACACTTTCTGCTTCTGTAGAGATGAGCCTATATTTAAAATGGAAATTCTTTTTATCTTTATCAGAGGTCACATTAAGCTACAGATTGTGATTCTTGGCTTTTTCAGCTGAGGAACATTTGCTCGTCTCCTTGCCGGCCAGAGAACAAAATCACTTAAAATAAGGCCCAGCCAATGTGAAAATGCTGTGAGGATAAACAGATTGGTACAACTGAAGCATTTGACGAGATTAGGAAGGTAAAACTGAGTCATCACATTAGGTGATTGGGACAAATGTTAATAAATATGAGTTGTTAATATGCAGGTAGTTTAAAGGGTAAAGTAAAGTGTTTACAGGGAGGGAATCAAGTTTGATTACACAATGCATGGTTGGATATTAATATTCAACCTCAGATGGTCCTTCCTCCAGCAAACCTAAATTTCCCCTTTCTTCTGTGTTTGGTTTCCTATGTGGGTTTCTGCTATGCTCAACTCCTGTTTACTATCTATTCCACTGTGCACAGTGAACAGACTTGAGTTCAATATGCCCAATAGTGCTGAATCGATCAGTTGATTAACAGATTGGTTGACCTACAGAAACAAACAAACAAACAAAAAACCCTCAGTAACAATCATTCGTTTTAAATGAATCGATTACATTTTGGGAGATACACTTGTTGACCTTCTTGCCGAGAGTTAGATGAGAAGATCCATCTTCTGGCGGCCAGCAGCTACACATTTACTGTACAGAGACGTGAGTGGTATCAATCTTCCTGTCTAACTCTGGGCGAGAAGGTTAGAAAGTGTATATCCACAAATGTCCAAATACTTCTTTAATTTTCAACTGTTTATCATTTTGTAACCGCTGAATGTCACTTTTCTCCAACAAAACTCTTGATATTTCCATCAAGGACTTCTCCTTTCTATTTTCCATGTGCCTTCTTTCTCCACTCCTCACTTGTTCCATTCACCTTCTTACCGACACATTTTTCTTCAACTCAGTCATCACTCTTTTTCTTCCTGCACCCCGAACTTGGCCTGCGTCGCACATGTTTTCCTTAACGCTGTGTGTGTCTTGGACAATGCTTACGCTCTACTGATGTTCTCCCTCGCAGGGGTAATGCCAGCTACCTTGTAAACCAGACTATGTGGACAACCTGCGAGTACCCCAAGAATGCAGTGATGTGGCACGTCGTCCTGTTCTCCATCCTGCTGTCCATGGGCGTGGTGCAGCTGGTGCTGTGCGGCATCCAGGTGGTCAACGGCTGCCTGGGATGCATCTGCGGGGACTGTCGCGATAGCAAAGATGTAGGTGAACAAGTCTCTGAATGACACAATTAGTTTTGAGACGTATTTCTGAGGTAGGTCATGAAAGCTACACAGAGGATCTGGAGTAGCAATAAAATGGGGGAAGCAATACAATTTGAAACAATTAAACTGAGCCAAGCCAATATAAAGGAACGTGTCGTGTACTAACTGGTTTGGTAGCTGGAAGTGAGCCAGCGATTCACGAAAGCTTGCAGAATGGCGCGGCCTTACAGCAGCTTCCTACGCTGTTGCTTTAGTGCCGTTTTGAATGCAATTGTGGATTTCTATCAAGCCGGCCACCAATGGAAAACAGGAAAGGGCAAAGGATTCGTAGTTTTGATCCTGTGTTGATTATGTGTGCAAGGAAGTGGGTAAAGCAGCAAGAGTTGCACCACTAAACAGGAAAATGGCTCCAGCTGGTGAAAGGAACTGCAGTAATTTATAGGAAATGTTTGACATTTTGGGACCACATCGTGTTTATTATTTATTATTATGGATCTTTAGAGGTGCTGGCCAGTGGTGTGTGATGCCTTTGGACAGAGCCAGGCTGTTGCAGGCTGTAGCTTCATTATTTAGCGTACAAACATGAGTGGTGTCAATCCTCTCATCCAATAGAGCGAATAAACGTAGTTCCCAAAATGTCAAACTATTCTTTTACAGATTTTACATTTAATTTCAGTGCAGTCGGTGACTGTAGACACTTAAAAATCCAATGTCAGACACAGAGATTTAAGGTTAAAACCCCAGGTGTCGTCAAGAGTCAATAGTTGGAGTAAATGCTCATCACATTTTCCAATTTTCTCTTAAACAATGTCCTAGTTTTTATTTAGATCTGTTTAAGGTTCACTGAAAATAACCATGGCACAATATTGTGACTGATTTGACTCCATAAGGGTACAATAAATAAACTGACAGCTTGGCAGGAAAACTGAAAAAGGTCAAAGATCATTTCTAATTTTGTACATGTACTTTTCAACGGAAGTATCTACACAGGTTTGGGATTAAGCTCCGATTTAGCACATGGTTGAACATATGGCAAGGACTGCTAAAAATGCTTTTGCGGACATATAGAGTCAAAGATATTTCATGCGCACACTATTATGGGATATATCTTGATTTGAAGGACATAGCAGTTACCGTACAGGATTCACAAACATTGCGGTCACACACCCACATGTGTACTGTATCAACAAAAGTCTACATATTAGCATCATGCTCACATTTATTGACAGCTCTGTCAGTCATCGGAGAATTCGCTTCCTGCCCCAGATATGAAGTTAACATGTGACTTCTGTCCTGTTGCAGGATGACGGTGGACTGTAAAAGTAAAAGAAGATCGGTGTGACAGCCACTGTCACAAGGGCCAGGAGACATTTCTTTTTGACCCTCGTTGATGCTTTTGTTTCGCACAAAATCTTGGTCTTAGATTACTTTTTTAAATATAGAATTTATAGAATACAGAATTTTATTCTGGTTGATGGTTTGTGTGTATTGCCTGACCTATTGCTGAATTCGTCATTAAAATAATTACTGAATTAAGTAATTTCACCTGAAGACTCCATATGGGACATATATGGGTTGAAGTGTAATTGTAAATGATTATTTGTGTTTGTTTTATGTGCCTCTAGTATGAGGTGAATGTGACAACACAATAAGTAATAATATATATATATTATTCTATTGTTTACTATACAGCTGCATTTCTATGATTGCATCTGTGGATAATTTGTGAAATTCACCTCAGGGGTGGTTAAGTTATAGAGGTTCTATGTGACTATCAACATTAAAACCCAGTTTCCCTGATAACATTTTTATCTTTGTGTTTTTTGTGATGAACTTTGCTGCTGTTTTTTCTTGCTTTGCTTCCCCCTGAAACACACAGATATTTACAGAAACCTGTTCACTAACTGTGTCACTCTATAACTCTGATTATGCAGTTGAGAAACTTCTGCAGAATCACTGTCAACCTCTGGAACCTCTGTCAATTACTCACCTCATGCTGTGCCCATGCAGCCAGACACCCAGATCTAACAGGATTATTGTCTGCGAGACAAGTCAAAGGTCAGAGCGCACCCTGTGGACACTGTAGACACTGCAGCTGCATCAAGAGTACGCTATCTAGACCAGCAGCACTTGTTAGCATAGGTGCAGGTTAAGCTCATAATCTTTTGTTGCCATGGAGCTGATTAGTGGTAACTGTTACCTAACTTTCAAGTTAAAAGCCTGTTGCAGAGCTGCACCCAGGTAAATATAGACACAGTCTCCTGAGAAAGGCCAAATAACTCAAAGCTGTTAAAGCCAAAGATAAATACATTTAGGCATGCTTCAGGGGCCCCATTAATAATATCTTTTTTTCTTTAAACGCCATTTCAGTAACAGCCCAATTACAATTCCGAGCAAATTTCAAGTGACTTTTTTTTCCCAAACTGTTCCTGTGCTCACATACTTTCAGGGCAGGGAGGGGAAATTATGTAGCTGTGGATATAAGGCCTGTGCCCAACACTGTGACCATCTTGGCCAACTCACTGGCCGGTGTTAAGCAGCTCTCTTATATAATGCACAGCACAAAGCGAGGAAGGTGCATAAGTGAGAAGCATTTGGAATAAAAGAAGGGTGGGACAACGGGAGGAAAACTGGAAAGGGGCCCAGTCTCTGGCACTTCTCATGCAAATCGCAGCCACTCTGCAAGAATCCAGAGAGGACAAACACCGATGTTAGTGCGTGCATGCACTGAGGGGAGCCTTGAAAGACAGGGAGTAGAGAGAAAACAGAGAAGAGGAATAAGAGGGAATGCCAGGTCAAAAAGAGTCATTCAAGCACATAATTCTTCTGTTATGTCCACCTTGTGCACTCGTTTTGACCCATGCACTGAGGCTATTATTTAGAAATGTACCCCCTTTCCCAAAATGGGGCCCCCTCCACTCTTGATCTTTTTCAGGCTTGACTAGAATAACAAAGAGGAGGCCGAAGGGAAAAACAGGGTGACATGAAGCAGAACTGACCGGTATGGACCAGACTATTGAAAACAGAAATTGGACAGAGCAGGGCAATTGTACAAATCAGTCTGTGCAAGATGATAAAAGCTTTTAATTGATCTAATATTTCCACAATGGTGTGCCTGTGCTCCTCTTATACTTTTCTCGTCTGAACTTTGGTTGAAATCTCCTCATCACACCCACAACCGCAGCCTCATTTTAACGCAACAGTCATGTTGTAACCCACCGCACAAATTTCAACTCAGACACACGTAAGCAATAACTCAGCAGTGTCCACCACCCAATAATTATGTCAACCACACTACGAATGACCCAAGCTGAGCCACAAAGAGGACAGTCAGGCACATTCAGCAGGTCTGCAAGCATGTTTATGTCCAAAATCATCAGTTCATTTTAAAAACTACATTTCTACCTTGTAATATAACTTTCTGATTATTTAATTGTACTTGAGCACCGCTCTGTAAAGTATGTGATCTTGGTGTCGTTCTTAAACGTGCCCTATAAATAAATTGACTTGACTTAATAGCTCACCACACTGCACTGAAAATTACATTTTATAGTAGGATCATACAAAAACAAAAGCCTGAAAAGAACGAAGATGGAGCTTCGTTGTCAGGTCTTATTGTTACCCTGCTAAGGTAACATTTGCTTACAAATGCTGACAGCACCTGTTACTGGCACAATATTATCATATAACCATGAAACGTGGTATTTTACACTTGGACCACACATTATTACCAACAAGACGTAGCGTCACTTTTTTTTTCATTTTTTGCATCGCAGCTTAATGGCAGCATACATACAAAATGAGCTAGACAATAAATAAATAAAAAAAAAACGAACTAGACAATGTGTTGCAGAACTGAACAAAGTACTTTTGCAAATCCACTAGCTTGGCTCTGTGCAGAGCTGAGAGGTTTAAGTCCAGTAGGTTAAATCAAGTCATGCACAAAGAAAGAGCCCTCAAATCTATCCCTATAAAAGCAAGAGGCAGTAACGGCATATTTGGTCAGAACTGAGTTGAGTCCTGAATCAGATTTAAAAAACTTTTGCCAGTTACTAGCCAGCTAAAGCAGGGACAGGCCCATCCAGCCTTAGCTAGAGCTAAAACTAAATTTACTTTTGATTTTTCCCTAGCTGTCATGTGTAGATGAAAAAAAATCAATTTTCATGAATGTTATCTTGGTAATGTAGTCAGTTATTCCACATTACCAAATGAGACCGCAGCTAAATTAATTCATGATTGGGAAAAAACCTCTAGCTAAACTCCTGCTAACGGTAAATAGTTTAGTGGCTGCCACTGTCACCAAACCTACCGCTCCCTGTCTGCTGGACGCCGGTGGCCGAGGCAGCTAAAGAAGCGGTTCACCACACAACACTGATCGTGGGCCACCCTGTTCCCTCGCCACAGTTCATCGTGGAGGTGGATGCTTCTGACACGGGGGTGAGGGCAGTGCTGTCGCAGCGGTCAGAGTTGGACCAGAAGCTTCATCCCTGTGCTGGAGACACTGGTTGGAAGGGACAGAAGTACCACTCATCATGTGGACGGATCACAAAACCTTGGCTAAATGACTCAACCATCGCCAGGCCCAGCGGGTGCCATTTATTGGCTGTTTTAATCTTACACCGACTTACCATCCGGGCTCCCATAATGTGAAGCCAGATGCTCTCTCTCGCCTGCATCTCTCCAATGAGGCTCCCTGTGAACCGGACACAATCCTCCCTTCATTCTCTGTGGCCTGCGAGATCGAGTCTGTGGTGAGGACAGCCCAACAGGTTCAACCGGACCCCGCTACCTGGCCACCTGGTCGACTCTTTGTCCCCGATGCCGTGTGCTCTTGGGTTCTTCAGTGGATACATACCTCCCGTTTTGCCTGTCATCCTGGGATCACTCAGACCCTTTTCCTACTTAAGCGTCATTTCTGGTGGTCATTCATGGATGCGGACACGGTGTGTGCGGGCACGAAGGCCCAGCATCAACCGCCAGCGGGTCGGGTTTTCTTCTCTGCTTACCACGACTCACCCAACGAGCCAAGCCATCTGCTTTCCCACCACACCCAGAAGGTGCAGCATACTCCAGCCCCAGCCGGACATCAGTGCTGCCGGACTTGACCCCTCATCTCCCTCTGCCTCTGCCAATAATAACGGTTCTTCTAAACTTGCCCGTGCTTCCGTCTGTGCTTGGGTCCTCTCCACCGTCTTCATAACAGACACCTAGCAAGACAATCATTATACCAAGTGAAGAATGATTTGTAAATAATCAAAATAAAGTTTATTTCCTTCAACAAACCAGTTGTTGTTACATTTGCCCTCCCTGAACAGTTCACTGGCTACATTATTATTTAGGATATGTGGTAATGTTTTGTTTGGGTAAATATAATCCATCTAATTACAACACTACAGCCTTTCTATTTGTTAAGCAGTTTGCCAGCCAGCCAGCCGGCAAATGTTACACCCTTTTTTTCTCCATTTCAGTGCTTCTGTAGTGAAGCCAGCCTGCTCTTTGCCCTCAGATTGTTTATTTGCCACAGCCAGCATTATCAGCTGATTTGCATGGTATGTAGGATATAACTGTGATTAGAAACCCTCCCCCCCGTACTTCAGGATTAATGTAATCACTGAGAACAGTAAATGTGTTGGGATTTCTCTTGATGATGTAAACACGGTAAAGAAGCATGAGATGAGTGACAAAAGGTGGAGGGGGGGGGGGCAGGCTGAGGAGAGTAAAAGGAGGGTGACAGAGGCTGGAACCAGCCATGAGCGACCTCAGCCAGTCAGCACCGGTCCGCAGAAGCATGCCGACAATAACATCAGCAGAAAATCAACAAACTCTGGGTGTGGGAATGTTTGGAGGTCTGAGGGAGGAGGGACGGAACAAGAAGCAGGGAGTTGGGGTGGGGAGCAGTAAACATTCACACAGACTGGTTTGGTCCCGCAATCACTTGATTTGAGGGTGTTTTCATGGTATGGTCTCTGTTGTTAATGTCTTTATCTTGATATATTTAATATCTAAGAGTAACTTAGTGGCTGGAAAAACGTATCATCTGTCCTGCTTATTTCTTTTCAGCGAAGGCATCAGCTGTAGGTGGAAAAACCACTGCAGGGTCAAGATGTTATTATGATGTTTGTCTCAGAGACACAATTTTAAAATAAAATCAGCCTGCATTAGAGGTCATTAGATGGGTGTGACTATGTACATGCTGCCTAAATAAACCTCCTTTTTGTTTTCTGATGCGACGTCAGCTCATGAACGTCCACAGAGAATAAGCAGAAAAGAAATCATCCTTAACACTCTTATTTAGGGTTTAAACAAGGGGTTCTCACCCTGGGAGTCAGGCGGCGTGATACAAATCTGAAGGGCTTTCCTCAAATTTTGGCTCTTCTTCTTCTTCTTCTCGTTCTCGAAGTGCACACTCTGACAAAAGCAACCTATTGGGTGGTGTTGACTATAAATTGACCCACGTGGAAAACAGAATAGGAATATCTGACAATATAGAAGTGACAGTAAGTAAAAGCAAAGAAACCTTTTCTTGACCTGGAGATTTGTCTATGATACAGTGACAGTGTGGGAAGGTACTTTTTGAATGACACTCATCATCACCATCCCCCTGATGGTCATTTTGTTAATTGTGTCATGAATGAGCCATGTAACAAATATAACCTTTTTATTGTACACATTGCATCTTTTTTGTATATTTCTGACAATTTCAACCCTTTTTCTTACAAAGCGCCAGGATTTGTTTGTTAAATGCAACTTTTGTTTTACTCAGTTACAATTAGGTTGTGGCACTTTATTTGAATATCTCCATTTTGTTAGACTTCATTGTGTTTCTTCGGGGGGCGGGGGGATTCTTTTATCTATTTTTTATTAAATAGATTAAATAATTTTTTTTTTTATGAATGACTATCCTAATCTACCAGCTGAGTTACAAGCTGACTCCTTCCACGTTTCAGAGAGATCTATACAACCACACTTTTACTAAATGGATGCCTTTTTCCTCAGACTGAGTATTTTTAGATTATGGACGGGTTACTTTTGACCCTCTCCTCTCTCCGTCTCTGTCCGTGCTGCACGTTCACAGCACTGCTATTCTTGTCTCTGGGCCAAGGGAGCAGGTTTAAATTACCAGAGGGGTAAAAATTCACAGGGGGTGATGTCAGCATTACGACAATGTCGCTTTCCACTCGCCATCCAGTTTGCACCACTGGCTGAAAGAGTCTCATACATAGGCCAATTGCACAGTGGGAGTGGTTCAGATCCTGATATCTGAGCCTTCTCGTGCTCCTCAAGCTCACATGAAGCTACTGCACTGGCTCATAATCATATTCGGGCCCCCGGCAGACTGGCAGGGACACACGTCACCTTACAAGGAGAGGAACAAGCGAGGCAGCACTCAATGTGAAGGAATGACAATAACCTCTGTGCAACTTTGGAATCTGTTGCACAATAAAGAAAAGGGCTGTTTTTTAATACGCTTTCCCAATATGCAGTTTGTGAAATGAGCATCTGCAGATTAAATTTGCAATGAAGAGAAGAGTTTAAAATCACTCCAATAGGTTTTGAAATTGTATGACAATATTAATCATAAACGGTTAGAAAACTGTGTGCAACAGGAAGGATAAACGAGTCACTTAGACTAATAGCATAATATGTCTATAAATTTAAATCAAATAAATCAATCTTTCTCGTGATTGATGCCATTACATGTATGTTTTATTTAGGTTTAATTCCAAACTATAACTCTGTACAGCTGCTAACGTCCAAGTCTGATGCTCTGCTGTTAATCACCCACACAGCGGCGATTTGAAATCAGAGACCATGCTCCTCCGAAGCACGTCTGTCCTTCACCCACATCCGCAAATCTGTGCGTGAGTGTGCACATGCACCTTTGAATGAAAACCCGTGCACGCCTTTGTGGGTAAGACCGGAAGCTGCCGTAAAAACAGTTGGAGGTATGATCTTTCATCAACACTGACAGATTGTTGAAGACTGGCTTCAGTGCATCGCTCCCTCTCAGTCCAAATAACAGATCTAGCTCAGGATCCCTTGCAACCTAATCTAGTACTCAGTACTCAATCAAACACACATCAGAATAATAATGACCTCTAATGGTGCGTTTAGCCAGACGCTTTTGGCCGATGACCATCAAACCCACCAAAATCACGAATAAACCATGTATTGTGTTAATGTTACAGTTGCCTTGAATGGGACACAATCTGTGCAACCTGATCTGATGGCAACCTGTAAATCATCGACGTGTATTTCCATTACATTGAACAAAGCCGACGTTCCCGTATGGATTCACTGTGAGTCTACGTGTGTTTGTGTGTGCGTGCGCCTGTTGCAGTTCACAGTATCAGAATCAGAAGCTTTAGAAATGTGGCTGCAGTTGCACAACTGTTTCCTGGGTGATTTCTAACCAGCAGGCGCAGACTCACTCCGAGAACTCGTTTGGGTAAATTTCCACCAGGAACAAAATCTCTCCAGCCAGTGAGCTGCCCCTCAATAAGCCTTAAAGACGGAGCAGAAAGCTAATAAACCGCAATAAAACATGTAATTGGCCAACAACAGTCATGGATCCTCTGTCCGTCTCTCACTATCTGTCTCTTTAAAGAGGGTATGTGTCAATATACTTAGATTGTACATGTTCCAGTTGTCCAGCTGCATGTTGGCACAAGTTAACGCACATGAGCTGCCTAGAATCCCGGCTTTTGGTGCGGCTTCAGTGAAACATAAGACGATGTTTCGAGCTCGGGCATTTTACACATGCTGTACATTTCACACAGACATGAGGGTGAAACAATCTCACTCAGCAGGACGCAACCAGCTCCGTGTGACTCATTGGCTTCTTATACGCGGAAACAACACCTTTATTCCTCGAAAGCATACCTCTGTCTAGTGCGTTACGTCTATGCCCATTTGTTACTTTGCATGGTTTCACGATGATGTCCCAACACACTGAACCGTCGGTGGACGCGAGCCAAGAAACAAGTGGTTACGTGTTAGTGTTGATTCAGATTGTGAATTTCTGCCAGTAGGCTTTCAGCCTATCAAAGAATGAGACTTTGTTCCGTGTACTGTGGGTCTTCCTGCAGGGGCAGGCAGTCTATTTAAATGAAAACGTTCTCTTGTATTCCATGACGGGGGTCTCGAGGGGCATCCGTGACTTTTGCTTGTTAATTCTTCTAGATAGGTTTGATCCACTTCAGGCTAAAACCGTTTCATTTTAACGGGATGGGTGGGGGTGTCCTCCACAGTTTGGTCTCCCTTCCCTTCAGTGCTGAAAAGCTGCTGCCTCATATTCACAAACCCACACTGAACTACATACGGGGTTCGCACAGCTTTTTAGCGGTAAGATTCAAGCACTTTCAAGGTACCTAATCCAAACTAAACCGGACCCTCGAAGCCTTTATCATCACATCTAAATTGTTACTATAAACGCCAGGGGACAACTAATATTCATTTCAAATACCAGAAGATTTTTGGGTGACTGTGTAGATGATGGAACACCAGAATACGTTGAAAATCAAGGATTTTTCGAATATATGTATTTTCGAATTCAAGCATATTCCTAAGGTCGCACATAACAGTTCAAATGAAGCACTTTCAGAACTTTCAAGGCTTTATACAAACCCTGTGTGTGTCTAAGACATTTTGTGGCGAAGGTCACGCTGACGTTTTGTTTGTGGTTAAATAAAAGCCTCCTCCCATTTGTTTGCACATCATTTAAGTATCAAATTATGTCGGATCCCGTCTTCTTCACACAACATCATACTTAGAACTGAATGCGCATTATAATAAGACAACTTGCAATGCACGCGAGGCTGTTTTGCAATCAGATTTGCTGATTTGGAGGTATATGCACTGAATAACGGTAATAATCTTTACCTAGCCTTTCGTTTTTATACATAAAGTGTTGCTCAGAGTGCTTTACAAAACCAAAAGGGAAAGATGCGGACTATTCGAGCAGCAGATAAGAGACAAAAATGTCAATTTGACTCTTTAAAAAGGAATAATAATCCTACCAGCAGCTGATGGTGACCTCTGACCTCTGTGTAGGGGAGTCAGGAGGAAAGACACAAAGTCCTTCCATGGGTCAGAATGAGGCTTCACCAGTGATCAATGCTTCTGTTACAGTGTGATCACCTCTTCACGGGTCATGAGGTCAAAGCCCCCCATCGTGAGTCACTATGGGCCGCCGCGTTCGGGCTCGGTCCTCGGCAGGTGCTGCGATACCGACCGCGTCAACACACATGTGGCAGGAGGCGAGACGGAGGAGGATGGAGGACGCGCCGCGCAGCCGTGCGGGATGAGGGCAGGAGGGGAGGGTGAGAGGGAGCAGGCGTGTCCGCGGATCAGCTATTTAAAGTCCCGCCGCAGAAACGTCTCCAGTCCCGGACGCGCCGCTGCCGAGGAGGACGCCGAACCGCGTTTGAACCGCGAGCTCTTCGGATCAGGTGCCGCCAGTCGCCTCTCAGCTGGGACTTTATCCGGACCGGCCAGCTTCCGGTCGTCAAGTCTGGCTGCATTTCACCAGGTAGGAAACAACCTTTTTAAATGTGTTTCTGAGCCCGCTGCTGCTTCAGGATTTCTAAAGCTCCGCTGAGGGTTGGTGTTTTTTTTGAGTTTTGGAGGAGGAGGCGTGTCAGTGGGAGGAGCCTGGTCATAAACACACCTGTCTACTGTGGCCCTTCGATAACTCACCTGATGGCCGCCCAGTCGGATTTGGGAGCAGGCGAGAGATACGTGAGACTCTGATTATCCTCTCTCCTGTCTCCTCTCTCCTGTCTCCTCTCTCCTGTCTCCTGTCTCCTGTCTCCTCTCTCCTGTCTCCTGCACATCCTAAAGTAAAGGTTGACGTTGGGGACTGAAAAGTGTGTTAAATCAGCCGAACAGGACACAGCGAGGGCTGGAAGAAGTCCTCTCTGTATGTAAGTAGAAGTGGTAATAGAGTACCACGGTGTACAAATACTCAACTACATGTTAGGGACTGTGGGGAGATTGTTAGAGGGGGTCAGAAATGGTGTCCGCCTCCCTTTTTGCAGTAAACTGTATATAGTTTACTATAATAAACTGTATACAGTTGTATCAAAAAGACAACTTTTCATTTGCACTGTGGTTCATAAAGTGCACTTATCCATATGCAGATGATGACAACAGTGTCTCTGCATCAATGTTTACATTGGTGGCACAAATTTAGAAGTGGTTAAACACAAGTGACACCAATTAAACCCTCATTTTGACACGTTATTGTGAGGGATGGTATTGCAGCATTTCTATAAAGGGAGTGTTCAAAGAGAACATTACTACTAACCCTGGGGGGGGGGGGCTTGATTGTTTTACAAAGTGGCAAATAAGATTCAAGCCTCCCTCACCAATGCAGGACTTTTCATGCAGTCCCTGAAAGTCCTGCATTCAACGTTTTAAGTAAAAGTGAAAAGCAGTATTGCAATATTTTGAGTATCAAAGGGTTTTTCTTATTGCAGAGTGATGTGCTATTATGTTTTTGGATTCGTTTCTTGCTGCATTAACAGCTGAGTGGCATTTCGAAAACAAACTTTATGTTTCTATCTGACAACGCCTCCATTATAAGCCGAGCTCATGTTTCATTTGCAAAGTCTTTACCACTAAAGAGTAACTACAACGGCCAGTTAAATGCAGCGGAGAAAAAAGCGCAATACTTTCCTGTGAAGTGTAAAGTAGCATAAAATGGACGTGTATTTAACGCCATTATGTGATCTGTCTGTTGTATGAGAGCACTATAGAAACACCTGCAAAGCTGCTTTATCCACCGCCTGCGACGAACGTGAATACAAGTGGATTGTATGCTGCTAATGCAGACACACACACACACACACACACACACACACACACACACACACACACACTTGTGCAGGTAAACATGCACAGAGTAGTGTGTGCGTCATCCAGCCTGGCAACCCTGTGTGAGGCTTTGTGTCGAGGGCAGTGACACAGGACTGCACTTTTTCTTTTTTTCTTCTCACAAAACCTCAGGGACTGACTTGGAGAAGGGAAACGCGGAGCTGTGGGAAGATTGTTATCACGTTACTGTAAGCGTTTGTCCTCTGCATGCTTGCTTTAGCGTTGTTTACAAAGCCAATAAGGGGCTGAGAGTGTGGGCCGGTGAGGTCGTGTGCAGAGAGGAAAAAGTATAAATGATGTTTAGAAATGGGGAGAATTTGCAGGGATCATGCCTGGCAAACATGTTTTGTTTAAATTGCTTAACTCTCCCACAGATCTTTCCATAAACGCACACATGCACAAACATGCACTCAAAATGACAACGGCTTTGAGCCAAAAGCCGCTGCAATTTTCGGCTCCATCAGCCAGCAACCGCTGCTCGAACAAGTAAAACCACATTATTCGGGGGCTGCACGTGGCTCACTTCAGCTGGCTGCAGCCTCCAGTTTGAGGAAAAACATGAAGAGAAAAAATGCAGCAAGTTCAGACCAATATCCTCCTTTTTTTTTTTCCCCTCCTCACTTAGATCTGAGATCTTTCACCTCCCCACCCTTGTTTTGATCATTTTTGTCTTTATTTTACCCTTTTCTGCTCTTCCCCCTCCCATCCTCTACCTCCTATCTTCCCTTTCTTTCCTTCCTCCCTGTGGTCAATGTGGGTACTGTCTCTGTGCTTTCTGAGCGTGTTTGTGTGTGTGTGTGTTTGCCATGAGAGGTTGTTTTTCTCCTCCAGGCTGCTGTGTGCTGCCAGACCCCCACAGCCAATCATGATCTGGGCCTAAAATTCCTCACCACTGACCAGGGCCTTAATATTGTGTGCGTGTGTGTGGAACCTCTTTACACACTTGTTTCTATGAGGGGGGAGTGCACGCTTGCTGAGATATTGATACACAAAGAATTGATAATCTAATGAAACTAGAAAACCATAGTCGGCATGCACTGTCCCTGCTCCCTTTGCTTCACCATATGGCTTCACTGTGTCTGTAAATGGGATAAGGTTTCCCAGCGACACTTGAGTGAAAATGAGTGGGGAGGTGTATCAGATGGTTAAGAAATGGAGGGGGGGTAAAGAAGCTTTTTCTGTGAAGTTAAACCAAAAGAAGAGAGCGTGAAATGAGTTTTTCCACTTAGTGGACACACTAATTCTACCCCCCCCCGGCTTGTTTTGTAATGTGCTGCTCTGCGAGTGACTGTGCATATGTGTGAGCTGTCACGTCTCCACGAAACTGCCCCACTGACTCGAGCAGCATGAGGAACCAGCAGTAAACAGTGGGGGAGAAAAAAAGGAAAAAGATGTTGGCCAAACACTGTTCCTGTGTGTTGCAATCACAGTTTACCATGCGTTTGTTTTTCACGGGTTGTCTCATCAGACTGAAGTAGGTGGCTATTTTTTTTTATTTTTTTTTATTCAGATGCTTTTTATTTGTTTTGTGTGTCTTTGTGGACATTTTTTGTGCCTCTTTGTGGTTGTGCCACCCCTGGCCAGAAAGATTGTTTTTAATTAAAGCCTAACGTAAGATCCCGTTGCTCTCTATAAACCCTCCTGTCATCTGACGATTTGTTACCTCCTGCCACAAAGTGACCCAGGAGCTATTTTAGTTTTTATGATGGAAGGACTCTTGAAATTGTTTATATAGTGTATTGTCTTTTGTTCACTTCGGAGAAGAGTGATTTCACTTTTTTAGGGGGCCTTTTCTGAAGGTTATTGATGTTTTGATCCCGTAAAGGTTATGCATACAAGTTTGCAGCGGAAGCATTAAAGCTACACAACTCTTCTTTTACCCCCAAAGCGCAATTACAATAGAAACTATGCAGATCCATCATGTCCCTGCTCCATTTCACCTGACCTGCTTCTTAACCCGATTAGACTAAAATACATGCGCTTTTCTTTTCTTTTTTTACTCCACTCTAAGTAAATGCAGCTCTGTGCCTCTGCCTGGCCCTGGCTTTATCTCCTCACTCAGAGGTGCCACAGATAGAGGGACGACCCTCAGGGAAATTTAATCAGATCTGCAGTACCTGCAGCGTTGGATCAAAGCTTGGGCGTGTGTTCAGAGCAGATCCAGGGCTCAATGGAAAGCACAATTGCTGTCGGAGAGGGCGAAGTTCAGAAACAAAAGCTTTTCGTGTTCTTTAAATGGTAAACAATAGCTTTAGCTTCAGTTGAGATATGCACCCGTCTGCCTGTTAGTCATAGCTTGCATACACCAGATGACCTCTACGTAATCTGTTTGGGTGTCAGAAGAGGGCTTAACAATTTCTCTGGCTGCCGTAGCCCACTGACGTCCTTTCCCAGGATTAGGCAGCGTGGAGGATGATGATGGCGCGGTACATACAGACTGATTGGCTTGTTGCTGGGGAAACTGTGCCGTTCGGTGAGATTGTCAGCTTACATTAGGCTATCGCGTTTGCTGAAATGCAGGATCATAATTCCATTAAACTGTGACCTGGTGATGAGACAAGGAGCTGTCAGCAGGCCTGGGCGCTGCGGTCGGTGTGATAAGGCAGCTTAAATGGATGCTATAGGAGAAGCCAGCATCCTGGAAAGTGTTGTATTCTGTGTTTAACGCACCTTTCACTTCATATTTGAGAGAATTGCACTTTAGGATGGGTTTACCTGGTTTTGTCTCGTCTAGAAGGAAATCCTGTGCATTATGAAATTGTGTTTTGTCCATGTTTTCGTTATCATCTCTTTATATTTATGTCTCTGTGCACTCTCCTCTTTCTACAGACGTGTCTGCCATGGGTGTGAAGATGCTGCAGTGTTTTCCTTTCTACAGACGCTGCAAAGAGCGCTGCAAGAGCAGGCAGTGCCCCCCAGCGGCAGGTGAGATGCAACTACACGCTGACTTTTTTTTTGTTTGTTTTTTTTTAAGAAAAGCAAATGTAGACAGTATAAACCGTCATTTCATAATGGCACGGGCTGATAAAGTCTGACTCTATCCCCATCTTCCACCCCACAGTTTCCATTGAGGACATGAAGCCCCGTCTGTCCTCCACCACATCCTGTGGAAGTGACGGTGAAGGAGCAGGAGGCCTGAGTCGGGGCTCCCAAATATATTTCTCCACCAAGGCCAGGCTGTCTTTTAGACACCAGCTGGACAGCAACATCAACGCAGTGGACGCCACCTACTGAGGTGGACGGAGGGCAGCAGAGGAGATGAATGGACTCCAGTATCAAAGTATTTGTGCTTGGAGCTTGTGGCGCAGAACTGGGAGCCTGATGGCTGGGTGACTGCATCTGTTGTCACCTTTTTTAGATGTGATCAACAGTAGCTGTGCACAGCCACAGGCCGCATTTTAACCCCTCGTTGCTCGCTGCCCATAAAAAGATCTGATTAATCCGATTCCACAATGGCCAAGAGGGAAAACCGACTGGAACTGACTTGGTGTTCATTCTCAGTGGATGCTGATGAGAGAGAGAAGACAGCAGAGACTTGTTAATAGCATTCACAACCAAAATGTGCATTACTTTTTGGAAGTGCTTTTTTTTTTTTCTACTGTTCCTCTTTTGACTACGTTTGTGGGGGTGGGGGGGCTGATTTTGCAATTCGCTGTAATGCATAACATAATGACCCATGTGACATAAGTGTTCCACAAAGCAGTGTGACAATTAACATCTCTATCCAAACCTCATCATTAGCAGCCACCGTCATGAGTGGCTGAATTTGTAACCAGGACTGGGTTTACTTTCTGATCCGGCTTTGTAACAAGACCCTTGTAGCGACAGTGAAAACAGGTTTCATAAAATCTAATCCCTAATCCTAGAAAAAATGCATAGGGGTCACATTGACACTGTATAATAGTTACAGACCAGGTTTGATGCTCAGCAGCTGTTTATTTTTGCCTCTTGTTCTTTTGAAATCTTTACATAACTGAGCTGCACAGCAAAACATTTGTATTAAGTCTTGTTTGGCTTCAGTCAACTCTTTTCTTTAATCCAACTTTAAAAACTACTGATTGCATGTATGCATTTACCTTTTAACAAGCCCTAATTGCAGATTTTTAGGATGAACTGTTGCCTAAAATGAACAGATATGAATGTAAGCGCTGACCCCATATGACTGTGAAAAACCTGCCGAAATCTGAAACAATGTTCTGTCCTTTGATGCAAAAAATAATTATCAGCTATTCATACAAGTCAAAAGATCAGTTCACTTTATTCTTTACTAACAAAATAACAAAACATTTACATTGAAAATGCCTCCTGTCTTTTTGTTGATGGTGAATGAGAAGAATCGAATACAGTAATGTGCAGAAATGATAAACACTGCTCCAAAAGTAACTCACATTATTTCTTGACCAAGACACAGTGGATCTTGGTGACATTTATTTTAGAAATTAGTTCACTGGTATAAAAGACAAAACCGTCTATAGACAAACGTTTCTAAACCTGTGGCCACTGATAAGGTCATCACTACATGGCTTTGGGTTTGGAGATGACGCCGTCTGGATAACGCTCCTTAAACCGAGCCACGACATCAGGATCCAAGAGATGAATGCCGTCGAGCTGGTTTCCCAGAGTTACCCTAGAAGGAAGGGGGGGGGGAATGGTCAATCAGAACATGCAAAATATGAAAAAATATTACTTTGCCTTTAAATTAAAGCTTGATGATATGTTACCAGTTGGGCTGGACATTGTGGGGTCGACCGAAAAGCTCGATCTTCCTGGTGCCGGGCGAGAGTCTCTCTATCATGCCGTAGATCTCGTCCGGTTTGTGACTGGTGGAGCGGACCTGGAGGAGAGTGTTTGAAACACAGTGAAGAGACGGAATCTGTTTCATATTACAGATGCAACTTTTTCAGGCTGCAGAAATAACACGAGTGTAAATATGATGAATGACATCAGGTATAATCCTTTACCTCGGCCACAATGACGTCGCAGTCCAAACCTCTATTGAACCCCTGAGGGTTTCCCTTCACACCCACCTGAAGGGAAACAAATCACAGTGTGTTTCACATGTTTCAATCTGACACACGTTGGCAGGCACATTTCCAAAGAATGGCCCACAACACCACCTGGCCTCTCAAGTAGAAACTCCTGGATAAGAACAGTGGAAGACAAACATACCAGGCAGTGCTCCTTCCCGTGGTTCAGCCAATGGCCTGTCCTTCCGGTGCGGATTATTCTCTGAAGCTGGTTGGTTTTCACCCAGATTATTTCATCGACACGCTCATAGCTGAAAGAGGATATGCAGAAAATATATATAAGAAACTAAAATCAGATGGCGTCCTAAGAAAATGACCGGATGGTAGTTGATGCCCAGAAGGAAAGACTTACCCCCAAAGACTGAGACACTCTCTGCCCAGCTCCATAGCTCTGTAGAGAAGTTGGGCAAGATGTTGAGTTTGACAGGCACAAACTATATGTGGATGTGCAGAACTAGGACCCTGTGTACTCTTCACTAGATACGATAGTGGGCTTTATTGTTAGACACGATAAAGCCCACTACTACTACTTGATTAGTAAGCTTGAACTTTTTCTTGGGAGGGGAATGGGAACAGAGTACAGCTTCTCTCAGGCTATCCCTTCAAAACAACTGAGAGAATACTGTATAGGAAATAGAAAACAAAGACTAGTATGAACAGAGCATTATTCTAATTTAGATCTTTCGTTACAGGGACATTTTGCAGTTTATATAGAAGTGGTAAAAACTAAAAGTCACAGCTGAAGAACATATTTCGTTGTGTATGCTTGTCAAAACCGAACTCAAGCGACCAAGTAAGTTAGTGTTTAGTTCAAGGACATCTTGATGTCGCAGTATCGTGGATGAATACATGGCTGTGGACTCCCAAAACTGTCCTGTTGTTGAAGAACCAGCCCACTTCTTGAGACCGTGTGGATTGTTGTAGTTACCTGCCGGTGACCCAGAGGAAGAGGAAGCCGTCATCCTGCAGGATGGGGATGTTGAGTTTTCTCATCTCGTCGTCAGTCAGCGTACCGTAGGGTAGCTCCATGTGGATGTCCCACGGAGGGTCGGCCATCACCACAGCAAACTTACCGAGGATGGACACATCCAAGTAGCGAATATCACAGCAGATCCACTGCAAATGAAAGCACAACTTCTTGTCAATTTTAAAACCCGCAGTAAATATCATCCATCTGCCTCTCACTCTCCTACCCCATCTTCTTTCCTCAGCCCTCCTCTCTCTTCCTCACCTGCGAGGGGAACAGTTTGCCCACGTTGCTGTCGGGGTCCCCTGGGCAGAGTCCGAGCTCTGTGGTCCCAGCCTGGGGCCCCAACAGGCTCCCCTCGGCCTCTGGAGGGCTGTCGATCTCATAGTGGACGTATTTGCAGGTGTCCATGTGGAAACACGTGTTGAGAAAGGAGCAGTCGCCAAGGCTCTCGTCTGTGTGCTTGTTGATGATGCGACTGAACGAGAAAATACGCATCACAAAAAGGAGACATGCTGCGTAAACACGTTTGTGTAATGTCATTTTATTTCAACAGCTTCAGGTCTGAAGAAAAATCCACAAAACCTCTAAAACTTTAAACACACAAGTTAAAATAAAAAGGCAAATACAAATATATTTACCTTGCATGGATGTCAGTCAAGTTTATTAAATGAGAAATCTGTCCCAGAGGCACACTCTATCCCATTTCCCACTTATTGTGACCCCTTTTCACTGAATACCAATATCATCAAATAAAATCCGATATTTCACAAGAAAATGTCGCAGAATGTGTTTTTGATTCTTTCACACCTCATTATTCATCTCATGACCACCGAGATTCATTTTGAGATCTTTTTGGGGGTTCCCAACCACCAGGTAGGTGGTGGAGGGAACAGGGAGGGAAGAGGTGACCTCTTGGGCATTTGCGCAACATTAAATATTCCTGCTGAGAAGAAAGATTTTAACATGCTGAAGAACACTGACCGGAAATGTAACTTGGTGCACGGCTGAGGTGTGTCCCCAGAGCGCACACACTCCTCTTTGGTGCCGTGGTCGCAGAATTCTTGGACCTGAGCTCGACCGCGAGACCGGAACTTTTCCACGATGGACTGCTCCTTGGCTGTGCTGGCATTAAGCAGCTCCAGGATCTCTCTGCTCACCTAGGTATTAATAACATCACGCCTCATCAGTAGTCACACCGCCATACTATCCTGCGGCTTCACTTTCTAGTGGTCGAAAATGTAACTGGTTACAATAATTGTGGGTGCTTGATGAGGCGTCTGTAAGAGACGAGAGGGGATACTGGTCCTCCTTCCTACCTTCTTGCTCTGCTGCTCTTTAGTGGACTGTTGGTTCAGGAGGCTCTCTATCTCCATGTCCATGTGAGACGACTGGCTTTTACTGTTCCTGCCCTTCTTGTCAGCCCCGCTCCCTGATGCCGAGGGCCCCGCCAGCTGTGAGGTGGAAGCCGCCGGCGTCAGAGAGGTGAAGGATGTGTGCGGAGGAGAGGCAGAGCTCTGAAGTGAGGATGGGAAGCCTGGAACTCTTTTGTGGTGAGCTGGATCTTCCGCTTTTCTCTTGACTCCGGCACGTTGGGCTCCAGCCCCAGACCCGATCATGGCCCATAGTTTTGTGTGGTCCACTGCCACCACGACCGAGGACGACGACGTAGCGGAAGAGGAGGCTGAGGTGGGCTGCCGGACCTCGATGAGCTCCTGAGCAGAGAACTTTAGCAGCAGACTCTGGATGCATCCGTGGCTGACGGCTGTTTCAGACTGTGAGCGAAATTCAAACAGAAGAGAGACTTTTTAAAAAATGCAAATATGAAGTTAATGATACAGCCAAGCTCAGTGTTATGTTCCTTTATAAAACCTGTGTACCATTTGCCACAAGCACTTCTGTGTTTAAGACAAAGACTCACACTGTTGAGGTCCTTTGTGATGGCAAGGGAGTCTGTTGGCATCGAAAGACTCAGATCAGACAGATATCCCAGCAGCCGCTTCTCTAGTTCAGGGTCTGGTGGTTTTTCCGTCTCTTCCTGAGGGGGGAACGGTGCCGACGGAGCCGGGCTGTCACTCCTGGCCGTGGAACCCTCTGTACTGCTTCCAACGTCTAACCCAGGGGAGACAACAGAGGTTAAGAGACTAATTTTGAAAAGGCTTTTAAGCTTAACAAGGTCTTCCACATCAAATTAAAATAGCTTTCCATAACTTAACAGTGTTTGCAGTTTCCAGGACTTTTAAGGCCCTCTGGAACATGGCTGAGCAACATCCTCTAGTATTTACTAGTTGCGTAATCTTTCGATTTTAACTACACAAAACTGATGAAAACATTGATGTTGTGACACACACACGTTGGTGTAAGTTGAATATCTTTCAACTTTAAACTGTTGGATGGACAAAAACAAACAATTAAAAAGGGAAACTATTCAGGGTTTTCCACCAGTTAAAAATGTTCTAACCAATGGAAAGATGAATGGCTCTGGGAAATTATAATGGTTGGGACACATTCCCTGATGTTTTATACCCACCAGGCAACTGATTTAATTGATAATGAACATAATGTTTTACAGCCCGCACAGACTCCAACTATCAAACTGCAAAAAGAGAGAGAAAATAATGCACTTGTTGGGAGTTTCCTAGAATACTCAACTATTAACACTTTGTAGTTTCAATCGAAGCCACCAACATCACGATACAATATCTCTGCTACAGTCAACCAACGGGCTCTACCCGCCGTTCATTTGTTGAGAGAAAACACACGACGAACACCCCCACTGATTACTGGACAACACAAACCGCTGGTGGACGTACCCGCGGTCAGCTGCGGGTCCTTCCGCCGCCGCTGCAGCCTCTCCCGCAGGGAGTCCAGCTGCTTCTTGTGCGCCTGGATGTTGCTCCACGTGTCCGACATGACGAGCTGGATTTCAACGGCAGGCGCCGCGCTGACCGCTATTTAGAAAAAGTTAGGGGGGGGGGCACCGTCCGCCTTGTTGTTAGGAGCGGCTAATGTATGGTACGCGGCGAAAAGGCGCCGGGCGAGCATGTCGGTTGAGAGTTCCGGCCGACTGGTGCTGCGTAAACAAACGACGCCTGCTGGTTTTATTGTCCGAATAAAACCATTCTCGCGCGTTTGTCCGCGTGCACTGAAAGCGGTATTTTAGAAACGAAAAACTGCGCAATAAAAGCTTCTCTGTTGACGCGCGAAGAGGTTCTATATGTCGGACTCAGTTTGGGTACGGACTACTGGTGATGTGTCGATCGTGAGTGAATCGTTCGCTGAGCTACTCCTTTGTTCTGCACTAGTAGGAACTAGTCGATCATTTGGCCGCGCATCATGGATCAGCACCTGTCAAGACACAGGAGTTGAGGAACTGAAACCCCTGAGAAAGGCCGTATCTTCAGGTGTCGACCGGAGACCGGCGGGGACAGAAGCATCACAGAGCATGCTGCTCACCGGGTTTCTGACCTGAGCAGATAAGAGAAACGTAGATATTTAGTCTGTTGTCTGTTCCGCTCTCCAGAGTGGAAGGTGGCGGTACTGCACCTGGAGGCCAACCGCCGTAAAACTAGACAAAGAAGAACAACAACACTGCAGGCCCTCTGCTGGAGGAACTGAGAACAACCTCTGAGCCACACCACCATTAGCTCTAAAATGTGTTGAAGACTTTCAGCCTATATCATTTTATTAGGGGAATTCAATAAATTGAGCTAATAAATAAAATAAGGAGCTATAGCAATAGAAACTGGCTGACAGTTTAATACGTTTATAGGAATAAAGAGAGAATATGCATGTAAAAACAGACTTAGTTAAAGCCTCAAGTCATTACGGAATTTCTTCTTCTAGTTTTCGGCGGTTGGCATCCAGGTGCACCATCGCCACCTTGTGCTCCAGAGTATGGACCAAACAGCAAATAAACAAACACCCTTTTCCCTATACAACCGTATCCATCACATTCTGTAAAAAAAAAAAAAAAACTTTCTCTTAAAAAAAGCCAACAATACCCTGACCTGTGGTACAGAAGAGGATTAGGGCCACATGTGAAATTCTTTTGAGTTTTTTTTTTAAGAAATCTGACAATAAAGTCTGCTAGGTAATAAGTAAAATGCCTGGCTTTGTGCCAAGTGGAGCAACATTAATGTCATTATTTAGCTAGCCAAACAGCTACCACATGAGTCAACTTTAAATGGCTAACGTTAGTGACCGTGTTGACTTTATAATCGAGTCCGATAAATCGCGTATATTTTCACCGTTCACAGTTGGGTAATGGGTTTATTTTGTTGTATATTGGTGGAACTTAAACCAGGTCATATACAAAATATGTACAAATGTACATTCTACAACATATTACTGGGAAAAAAAAATGATATATATAAGACTAGTACATTTTATTGAACGGGAACTGAAGAACCGAGTCACTAACCGGATGCCGTCACTACGGACTACTACAGTTTCCGGCGTCACTGAAATTAAAAGCCTGTATCCTGTGTGCTAAAATGAAGTGCATTTTGAGCTCGTTTTGGAAGACAAATGACCGTTTCCCATCCTTCCAGTAGCAGTGGAACCGCGTCGCAGCGTGGTGCGCTCTGCTCCGCTCCCAGCCGCCACTCTTCCTGCTGCTCGAAGCCGACGCAAAGATGGCGGAGGACGAGAAGAGTGGCGAGCCTGCGAAAGACAACGAGCTGCACATCATGAAGGTACCCATTCTCAGTCGTATCGCGGCTATGTAACTCTTTGGTATTTCGTCGACTTCTCGCGGGGTTCGTGTCGTGTTCCGTCCTGCTGGGCATTTAAGGAGAGACTCGTTACTATAACAACGTGCAGGCCAACAGAGCACTCTTGGTGTGCACAGCCTTTAATGTCTGCTGTAGTGCGATTGTTTCATGTGCCGCATGACCGTCCTTGTTTGTTTTTTTTTGCTACATTAAACTGCCTGCAGGATTATTGTAAATGTTCATGTTCTGGTTGCATCCATCCTGCTTCTCGCCGAGTCAGCAGGTTGCCAGTTTGCCTGGAGGCTCGTCAGTGCACCAAACATGCTAATGTGTCGACTTTCCAGTTTTTAAATCTTAGCTTCCAATATTTCCATAAGTCAACGACTTCATGGTCCTGTCTGTCCCTGACAAAGGCTGATCCGTTGCATTTTATAATATATATATATATATACATCCAACAACCAACCACAGTCATTTCAGTGTTTCAGATTGAAAAAATAAGATGACAAACTGTCCAAACAGCAATATTGGCAGTAATAGGAAATTTTGCTTTTAAAACTCGACATTAATATTTGTATGCTGGAAGCCTATATTGGATGATGGTTGTCTCCATCATAGTATTGTACAACAGGCAGATCTTGCTGTGAGAAATGTACCTTTGGTCTATTTTTAACTTTTATTGATTTTTTACATCTATCCCCTCCCCCTCCTCCCCGCCCATTACAGGAGCTCGTGGATGAACTGTATAATTTTAGAGATTGCTATTTTGAGACTCACCGTGTGGAGGAAGCTGCGAGGAAACAAAGTGACGTCGCTCGGGAGATCGAAAAGACTCTGAGGAAGCTGGAGGAGAAAGAAGGTTAGTGTCGTCTTTACACAACAGCACTTCAGTTCTTAATCTGCAGAATATCATTCACGGGCGCTGTGTCTCGTGCGTTTTATGTTGTTTTTTTTACCGCAGATCATTTTAAACACAAAGCAGAGTTTCTGCTGCAGAAGGGCAGGTGTCTGAACGTGGCTCCCGACTTCAGCGCCGTAGCAGAAGAGTGCCTTTCCCGCGCTGTGAAGCTGGAGCCTGGCCTGGTCGAGGGCTGGAACACATTAGGGGAGCAGTACTGGAAAAAAGGAGACCTGATCGGTGCCAAGAACTGCTTCACCGGAGCCTTGCAACAGGTACAGAAAGAGAGGGATTTGTTTTCAACTCAGTGAAGCGTTCTCGTCTGTGGCTTTCCACATAAAAAGCCATATTTCAGGCACCACGTTCCTAGATATACAGTAACACACAAGGTATTGTAATAGTGTGCTTTTGTTAGAAAGGTTTGTCTCAAATGTAAATGCATCAGAATGGCACTTTATGTCCAGAGAAACTGGCACAGTGTTGTTTCACTAATGGAAACTTTCAATTAGAAATTGTTAAATTAAACTGCAATCTGACTTTTCTGAATTAATCACTGTAAACTCCTGTGGAATATCTTTCTATCTCTATGCTAGGTTTCACTTATCAACTCATCTGTCAAGTGCTTTATCTTCCACCTCTGTAGAGCAAGAACAAAGTCTCTCTTCGCAACCTGTCTATGGTGCTGAGACAGCTGCCAGCGGCGGACAGCGACGCACATGGAAAGCAGGTGCTGGAGAGTGTGGACATGGCCCGACAAGCTGTCCAGCTGGATGTCACAGACGGGACGTCCTGGTGTGAGTAGAGCATCGGGTACTTAGCAGCGTTGTGGGGAAGTGGTAGTGCTCCCTTTTCTCTCTGTAATAAAAGGAGTTGTTTGTTACACAGATCCAGAGTTGGAGTAAAACAGTGATTGTACGAGTTATGTGCTGTCCTAATATGGAAATATTGATGATAAGATTGCTGCCCTCAGAAATCTAAGGGGCCTGATATGTGGCGGTTGAGTTTACTGTGATCTGGTCTGACTCCATGTGGGATTAAAACAATCTAATGGTTCAAACAAACACTACTACTAATATAGTTCCTATGGGCTTGTGCAGACTTGTCGAAACTGGTTGGCAAGCAGCCTCTTGTGTTCTCAGTTGCTCAGAAGCTGCTAAAACAGGTGGAGAAAATTGAGAGAGCAGATTCAGAAACAAGTGCTTGCACGCTCAAATATCTTTGTGCTCTCGTATCTTTTGTTAATATACTTCCATATCATATTTGATGTTCTTGTTTTTACAGATATCCTGGGAAATGCCTACGTGTCGCTGTTTTTCACCTGCGGACAGAATCCACAGTTGTCTCAACAAGCTCTCAGTGCCTATGCACAATCTGTGAGTGTGGCGGGTTGAACATGTTTGATAAATCAGGACTAATTTGCACTATTGTACCAATTTTCTATTCCTCTCTTCCCCATGTGTAGGAGAACGTGGACAGAGCTGCCTCTTCCTACCCGGAGCTGCATTTCAACCGATCCACTCTGTTCCAGTATGAGGAGATGTTCAGTTCTGCGCTTGGTGGCTACAGCCGAGCCGCGGCGCTCGACCCGGGCTGGGAGGACCCTCCAGAGAGGGAGAAGCAGCTGCTGGAGTATCTGAAGAAAGTCACAGAACTCCTACAGAACAAGGCAGGAGAAGCTGTTTATTTTCACACTCCCTGCAGTTGCATTATTTGTTATGACGTTATACCAATTTAGAAACTATTTATTGCGACAATCCTGGCACATCATAATGTATTATAATTTACAGCAGCAGATTTTGATTTTACCGTTTCATACTGGTAGGAGAAATGTAGAACACGCTGCAACATGTTAAATCAGGAGGGCACTATTTTGATTAACTGACTGGTCTTTAAAATGTCCAAAAGTAGTGAAAACATCCCATCACAAGCTCAAATTTGCTCTAAATGGTTGCCAGTTAATCTTCTCTCGAATGACTATTCAATTTGTCAACTAATGTTTTAGTTCAAGTAGAATCTTAATTTCTTGTCAACAAAACCTCAGTTTAAGAATGACATTTACTGAAAATGTTAGAAACATTTAATTGAAAGATGTTTCCCAAGAAATGCATGTGTATTGTACTTTTGGCATCACCTTTTTTTTTTAATGTCCGTCTAATGTTTAAGATGTCAAAGATTACATTTCTCACCACAAGGTGGCAGCAAAGCACAGCCACATGTCTTGTTTTGCTTCTGACCTTCAGTCTCTCCATCTCCTCAGGGGAAGGTGAAGGCGCGTCGGTTACGGACGATGCTCTCCAACCTCAACATGTCGGCCATGGGTCCCTGCTCCTCCACTCAGTTCCGCTCCCCGACCGGCCGCGTAGGCAGCCTGGAGCCTCGAAGTCTTTCCTCCCTCACGCAAGGCCACAACGCCGGGGTGGCCGCCCTGGGCAAGGTGGTGTTCAGCCTGGCCTCTGAGGGTCGCATGGCCTTGTGAGTGCAGCTTATTTGATCATTAATAATAATCACTCATCCACATGCTGTTTGCCTCAGTCTTGGTGTGATTGTGGAGAAACTATTCAGGATTTCTGGAGTGGTGTTGTACAATCGTGCACTCTTCTTTTTTCCCCTCCAGTACATTCGGCATGGTGGACAGCGAGGAGACATGCATAGTGGTGATGGTATACAACACAGCGGACAGCTGGGGCGTCCTGATAGGAGACACTGTAGTAATTCCTGAACCTCAGGTTAAACGAAACAGTATAACACATAAAGATGAGGTCAGTGTTTCATGTGCGTAGTTAAAAATTTATACAATTATGTCCTTCTACATGGTCTGACGTTCACATTTCCTCTCTCCGGCAGTCGTTTGACTTCAGAAGTATACGAGTGGACTCGCCTCTGCTCCTCATCGTCAACGGCAAGAAACAAAGTGCCCAAAGTCAGATTGCTGCGTCCGTCAGCTATAAGCCCCAGAGCGAATGAGCCGAATAAGAAGTGAGAGGACCAAGCTTTTTTTTTTTAGTCTGGATTTTGAAGAAGAGTTGGGATAATTATGGAAGTGTGAAGTTTCCAAAGTTTGTGCTTGTTTGTATGCGCTTTGTTCAGAGGTCACCTTGTTACTTTGTCTTTAGTGGGACAGTTTGTTTATATATATTTATAAATATTTCTTTTTTTGTATTCTGTTGCTATGCAGACAACGTGCAAGTTCTTTAGTAAATGAATGAACCTGGGAGGATGTGATGTCAGAATTGTGACTTGAGTTTTGCCTGAATGAAATCCTTTTTAGTGTAAACACATTGTTTGCGTGGTGTCTTAAAGCAGTTTGAAATGTATTATAATGGTATTTCATTCATTTAACACTAGGCCTTTTTCACAGCAGACATTGTAAGTTGTCATAGCAGGAAAGACATGCGTTTCTGATAACATTAACAATGGCTCTGTAATATTTAAGTGATCCAAGGAGGACTAACTGAAGAAGCTAAATGGATCTTTCATATTTATACCTGTGCTTTTCCTACTGTGACATGTCAACATCGTGTGAAAAAGGTCTTTTGATTTGATCTGTAAAAAAAGACACTTATTCTTGTGTTCTGGGTTGTCCAGCTGCTTCAGTTGTTTGTTATGTAGTGAAAAACTTCCCATTACACAAAATATCCTTGAAGTCTTGGACCTCAGTGGGTCTCCTTATACTTCCAATCAACAACCAACCAATTGGTCAGGTTTAACACCACAAAGCAAATTATTCACACAGAGTGTGTGACAGACCACCTGCTGTTATTCATGCAGTAACGTGTACTGTTTCAGTAAAGGAAAATGTATGACTTCATTGTAGAGCTTTTCTTTTTTTTTGGCTCAAAGCAAGCCATCCATTGTCTTTGCTTAGGTTGGAATTAACCCCAACCCCCTAAAGTTATATACATGTTCGGTAAATCTGACACAATCTACATTAAGAGAAGACTGTACGACAGGGCTCTGTGTAAATTAAGTTATGTTGTATTTACACTTACAACTAAAAGATGAACATTTCAATCCTAGTTTAGTCCAATATCTTATTTGCAAAAACACGTTTTACTGTTCTGAATACTACAAAAATGCACTCAGGCAAAACACTGCCAGCTAAATTAATACTAAAACAACAACACTTTAAATAAACGTAGTTAAGTTACCATGCTATAGTCACTATGAAACCTGTTGCTGTCTCAGTGCTTCTGGATGAAGGTTCGGCTTCTCTCCCTGGTGGGGGAGCTGAACTGGAAGAAGCTCTTGGCTCCGTCGGCCTCCAGGCAGGAGAAGAACCTGCTGTCCCCGTCGTGGTCCATGGAGAGGAACCGAGGGCTTCTCTGGGGAGTTGCCTGCTGAGCCACCCCTGGGTGACACACGGGGGGGGTTGACGGATGTCTCTTATTGTTATACTGAGTAAAATCCCTTCCATAGACAATCAGCTCATTACTCTCGCTGTTCTTTCTTGATGGCCACTCCTTGACAAAACACCTACAGCTGTGTCGCCCTTTGTGCTATTTAACATTATTCTCTCCGTGCTTCCTTCTAATTCTCATTAATCAGCGTGGGCAGAACATGTCAACTGATTTAATAAAAAGCATTCAATTCTCAGGCAGAGACAGAAAAGCACATTTATCTGTACTGAACGAAGGATATTTTACTGCCAATTAAAAAGGTTAATATTTTATGGGCAGGCTCCTATCCAACACCAGCTGCCCTGTTGATATAAAAATCTAAACTGCTTTCATGACATCTGACCTTTAATACATCAAAAACATTGTCAGCAAGGCAGGAATCAACATTTCTCCCCCATTTTCAAAGACCAATAAACAGGTAAAACCCATAATTTTCCTTGTGTATAAAGAGCTTTTTCAAGACGGTGTATATATGGAAGGACAAAATTTGTCGTCTGATCATCCATAAACTCCTAGTAAACCTTTATAATTGTAAAGGCATGAATCCAAGTTAAAATTGTTTTTACCTGTGTTGAAGTTGTGATGTTCTGGTTGTGGCAGCGGGTCTCTTTCGCCCACCGCCATGTTGCGCAGCCTCAGAGAGTCGTACAGCCCCTGCAGCTTCTGGTACTGCCTGTTCCTCTCCATCAGCCTCTCGGACACCTCGCCGTACTTCCTTTTATACTCGTCCATCACCTGAAGGAAACAAGGTTTTGTACATTTCTATACATTCTTCTGAGCTTGAGCGTTACCAACTTTCTGAATCGAGCCCTAACTAAAATCACCACGTTTACCTAAAAGTTAAGATTTCAAGATCATGAGCACAGATGAAAAAAAGAGGGCGAGATAATGACCATAGACTCCTCTCGCTTCCCCAACAAAGGCCCTTTGTACAATCTTATCTCGGGTGTAACACATTACAATATGGCAACAGCATTTGGCAACAGCAGGTCATGCTTAAGATATTTTTAACCAAATCAACTTAAGGGCTTATTTGAAATATAGTGCTATGACTCTGCACTTGAGTTCAAGAAATGTGGTTTACTTTCTTCAGTGAGGCGATTTCCCCCCTCATGGCACTGAGCTCCAGTTCTCTGTTCTGGTTCTGCTGGGTCAACATCTTCTCCATGTGCTTCAACTGGGCCTCTGCCTGTGACTGACTGTACTCTTGATACATACGCTCCTGATGGACCTGATGACAACGAGGGGGAACGAGAAGACATTTACATTTCAACACTCGCGGATACAGAGCTGCAAGGTTGGGTTATCTTCATACACATACACAGAAAGATATTTGACCTGATAGCTCCAGAAGGCCAGAGCCCGGGAACTGATGTCCAGAACTATGTCTGGTCGCAGGCCTGCCAGCACCATGGCTTTGTACTCCTCAGTGGGCGACAGCTCCATCCTCACGATGTCCAGCTTCCCGGACAGCGCAGAGGAGCAGGCCGGGCAGATGGCGGGGGAGCGGCTGAACTCGCCAGACCCGTGCTGATCGCAGAAAACATGCGAGCAAGCCGTGACCCAGGCAAAGCCGCTCAGCCTGGTCCTGCACTTTTTGAAGTTACACAGGAGTGTGTCATCACAGAGAGACATGGTCATGACTGTGGAAAGTACAGTGACATTCAGTAATGAATGAACGCAAACAGGCAAGTCACTAGCTGAAGGTTCTGTGAAGCAATCGAATAAATTTCTTAAACCTATCAATGGAAAGCAAATTTAAAAAAAAAAAAAAATCAATTTGGGACCAAGACGGTTTTAAATAAGCATCTCTTAGCAGGGCCAAGCCTGTGTGTGGGGTTAACACTTGTCACACTCACTTGGACATCAACTTTTAGGAGCTTTGAAGAATTCAAGGTCCTTTCATTTGGGGTGGGAAATCACCAGGTTTGGAAAAATCTAATGTTCGTACATGTGAATATTGTATGAACCTTTTCTAGAGGTCATTACATTGGTCACTGTCAGACCAATGAAGTATTATATATATATATATATATTTATATATTTATATATATGCTCCTTATCAAAGATACAAAGAAAGAATAGATTCCTACATTTTCACTCCTCTTTCATCCTAAAATTACATTTAAATGGTACATTATTTAAAATTAAAAACTGATTAAAGGCCACCCACTGGTTGCCAAAAAACATTAAGTTGTGTTGAACTAGTTCAATCCACATCAAAAAAATGATGCTCCATTGTTTTACTGACATACACAGGTTGGAGCCACTGAAGCAATTTGCTTTACCAACTCCTCCTAACAACGCAGCCCAACTTCCCACTAGGTTTTGTAGTTTGACCTCAAATTAATCTATTTAAAATAATGAAATGAACGAAATACTAGATACTCCAAATATTCGAACTTGGTTATACGAGGACGCATCTATGCAAGTTAAAGCTACGTAGCTCGGTTGATGTTACCTCAGCTGCTGTTCAACGTTAGCATTAGCTTAGCAGGCTAGCAGGCAAACTGTTGGAACGCTCGAGCTAAACTGCTATTCTGCTGCTTTTGAAAAGAAAAAGTAAAAAACACCGTAGACCCTTAAAACCACACTCTCCGTTCAACCCAAACGAATAAATTAACCGTAGTGTTTGTTATTTTAAAGGAGCTACGCGACCTACCGGTTAGCTCTTCACGCCACAGGTGGCAGCAGGTGACGTCAACATGAATACCGTGCTGTGATTGGCCGATTGCAACGGCGAAAACCCCGCAAGCGTTTACTTCACGTGCGGTGTTAAAACAAAGAATGAACCTGCAGCATATGTCTCAGAAACACTTCCGTTTGAGACACATTTAGGGCAAGGGGAGACATTGTGGCCATACTTTTATTCCACTTGGGGAAAAAAAGAGTCCGAGAACTTCATATGACACTTAATAACGCGACGACGTCACGTCACCACGCCGCCTTGATTTCGCAGGTGACGCCAACGAGCACGGATGACGTCAGGCACTTTGCTGAGCAGTCAGTCGTCGCCCCCCCCCCCAAATCAAATAATGCCCCTGAGTGGATACACGTACGTAGGGCCTATAACGTGAGACACCTACTTAAATACAGCCCCCCCCCTCCTCTTCTCCCCCACTTCTCTCTCTCTCTCTCTCTCTCTCTCTCTTTTATCCATTTCTCCACGTGGTACAGGAGTAAAGGCGGGGGGTGAAAGAGGGGCATTGTGCTGCGCTGCAGCGGATCCGGGGGGCTCATAGTGAGAGAGGGGAGATGCTCACTCAACTGTGTCCAGCACGCCATTGTCAGAGATTCCCATCTATTCTCTGCCTTTTAAATAGAGCTCCAGTGTAAGATGCTTTTTCTTTTTTTTTTTTTTTTTGGGGGGGGGGGGGGGTGTATTATTTGGCTGGCGATAACACACGCAATGCATGTGGAATAGCTTTGTGGGCCCCACAAACTGCACCGTTGTTAAAAATTGGCCCTGGGGAAATCAAAG
>JAVQJF010110148.1:0-18836 GCA_036023855.1 Gadopsis marmoratus | reverse complement strand
TGTCAACATGGTTTGGACCCTGCGCCCCCTGTCTGTTCACTCTGTCACAGCACTGCAGCGGCTGTCATTGGTCGAAAGTCAGCGTGCCACGACACCTGTCACTCACTTAACACAAATCTCATTGGACACTGATGCCGCTGAGTTGGGGCTGTATAAAATAAGCCCATTTCAATATATCCTGCGTTTTTCTTTCTATTTCCTGCGTTTTTCTTGTGACTATTTGGTTCTGCTGCTCCTCTAAGTCCCGCCAAAATTGAAGACGATCTGTTTTAAGGTTTTTATAATTATTTGATCATATTTATTGTAAAGGACAGGGAGGGCTGAGCCCTCTTAGCCCATTGATACCAGCCGTCCCTGGTGGCATGTAGAGGAATGGCCAAGAAGGCCTCTCTGTTGCCATCCTTTACAGTTAAAGTTACTGGCCACATCACACATGCCAGATGCAGGGCTTGGGAAGTGAGTAATAAAGAAGGTCATAAAGTTAATGTCATAAAACAATACGTTTTAGTCAGGCAATAAGTAAGTCAAGCTGCAGCTGTCACATGCAGACACTTTTGTGCCTGGCATGTTTAAGGTTCATCCTACAGAACAAAAGCATAGTACAAAGCATGCTTAATAAAAAAGTAAATTTTGCATCACAGTGCTGTGCAGTGCTCCAACATAACTAGCCAAGAGACAAGGTTTCTTCTTCTCACTATTGCGTAAGATGATGTGAAAACTGATTTTGCATTCCAACCCAAATCCTTTCAAATGTATTGACACTAATCCTAGCCTTTTTGAGGCAGGAGGCAGAAGTAGCAATGTCTGGACTTTCAAGGCTTTTGTCAGTTATCTGTCCTCTTTGAGAATATGCAGCCTTTTGTATTCCGAAAAAACATGCAGAAGCATACACGATATCCAATAGCCTCACAACGTGCTTTCTACGAGGCCCATATGTTTTCTACATCAACTGGCTAAAAGAGAAGTCATGAAAAGTTCAATCCAAGACAGAAAAAGTGGCGAAAACTTTACCCTACGACAGAATTTCACTGAGAAATTCTGCAAAAGATACCAGGGAGGTAGAGGCTGTGGGTTGTTGTCCTTTCTTCAAATGACTCCTCGAAGTACCAAAGACACATTCAGAGCTGGTGTATGTTGTGCCTTTGTCATTGGTAGATGCCAGTGAAGAGAGCTGAATCTATAGCTCTTCTTCCTGTTAGAACACAACTCAGACTGACTTTCAAGTCAAGTTTGGCTGCTCCTGCACCCGCCATGTGTTATCACAGCTCTGTCACTGAAGTCACAGCAAAAAGGAACAGGATCGAAGCAGGAGCTCCTGGGAGAGACTCTTGAGAACAGCGTGGACTAAGTGAAAATGCTGTAGCACTTGGACCGATGCTTTAAATGCGTGTCGCACTAAAGAAACGACATGGAGGGAGTTCAGGCCAGGTGAATGCCTTTAGCTGCAGAGCACGCACTTCATTTAGTGGTTTAGAAAAGCAAATCTCAGTGCAGCTTTTTAGTTGCTAAATACTGCAGCTTTAGGGAGGAGAAGCTATTCTGCTGAACGCATTTTAATTCTGCAGACCTCATTCAGCATCTTTTCTAAATTTGTAAAACCGAACATAGCCTATAATGATGACTCGAGGATGACCCCCTCTCCTTCATTGCAGTTAGGATGCCAGGAACCGGCTTGATGCCATATAAGCTAATGATACTGTTTAACTCCAGATAAAGGAAGCCGAAGATGTTGTCTGTGCTGTGTGGCACATTCTTCAGGGTCCATGCTTTTAAAGTAAAGTGACAAAATTGAACTGAACTCAACTGTGAAAGCAGAATGAAAATGAAAGCTTCATTTTGTGGGAGGTATAAATATGGAGATTCGTGCCAACGGAGATTTTATTTCAAAAGCTCACATTTTTATCCAAGTTACTATTCAAAAACACTTGAGGGTATACCAACACTAAAAACTAGTTTTCATTTCCTAGCTGTGTGAGCATCTTCATCACGCTTTTCAAATGAATATTGCCTCACTTAAGTTAAAGCTGCAAAAATATTTAATGAAATATTACATTATAATATAATATTTTTGTGTTAGCAATGGATGAAATTACTATTTATTATGTTGTGGTGGACCAAGGGGCGTGGCCGGCACCTCAGCCATCGCCTGGCAACGAGGGAGAAGCCGATTGGGACAAGTGGTGGCAGGTGTGTTCATCCCGGTAGAGCGACTGCAACCACTGGGCACCTGGGAGTGGACACACCTGCCTCGCATCAATCCATAATGAGGAGCAGCTTAAAAGGACCCGGCCCGAAGCGATCGGGGCAGAGTAGAGGCGGAAGGACAGGAGAGAGCAAATCGACAAACAGTATCTGAGAGAATGAAGAGCATTACAAGTGATTGATCGGTGATTGATCGGTGATTGATCAAGGGTCACACCCTGCAGCGTGAAAGCTTACAATGTAAAAGGAGTCACTTTTTGTGACAAACTCACAGAGATCTATTCTGAACCGCTGATGTTCCTCTAAGTTTTAGAATGATTTTTAGCCTTTAGCTGTTTTAAGTGGAAAGGCTCTGATAAACCCACTGCCTACTGTGTGCCCAGCACCAAATGGCTAAGTTAGCAGCTAGCTTGTGAATATACTGGAGCATTTAGGCACTAAAGAGCCAGCTATTTCTCTCAAAACTTTCTTGGCCTCCCAAAACAATATAGAGCAAAACGGAGAGTGATTATTGAACTTACATTACATTCAGAAATACAACTCCAAATGAATGCTAAATGCACAATTGTTTGCTAACATGTTGACCATTACAACTTTGTATGGTATGTCAGTATTGCCTTTACAGCTCGCTTTGCTTTGCCCAAGTGGCAAAATAACGATAATAATAAAAATACAGCTTTAAAATGAAATAAAATTGATACTGTACAATAAGGAAATCCCCCCCCAAAAGTCAAGTACAAATGTGTATTCACACCGATAAAAGACAACTGGGAAATTACATATATATTAAGTTTACAACTCAGTAATCAGTTCTAGTCTTCCCGAGAAATGGAAGTGAATTTTGTTTCCAGAAGCCTCAGCGGTGAACTGGGTGTGCATGCTGTGTTGGCTGCTGCAGCTTAGTCACTCAGACGTTCAATGTCAGGCTGCCTGAGCCAAAAGAGGATAGAAAAGCATTCGCCAAGCGATTCTCCCCCAGTAGATCTAAGAGGGGAGTTAAGATTCACACTTCCAAATGCCAAGACGTGATTCTTTTTTTTTGCAAATGTCAGTGGGGAAAGAAAAAGTAGGCTGCAATTTTGTAGTTTGATGCATTAGACTTTCAAAATAGTTTTCCCACCTTGAATGTGATAAATATTTAATGTCAGTATAAATATGAATGTGTATGCTCAACCGTGGTCTTGTCTAACTTGAATTACAGTACATACATTAACTGGCCTCTTTCAGAATGGAAAATGAGTACTTGATTTTAACTTTATGTTAACTTCAGTTAAATACTAAAACAATGTAGCAACGGAATTCTACAAATCTTTAATAACTTAGTAATTTTCTCAATGGTAAGATACAGTATGTGACATCTGCCTCAGGCAGCCTGAATAGATAAGAGAGTTAATCAAGAGCCAATACAACTTCTAAAATAACAGACTTTTTTTCTACTTTTACTCTTGACTGCATTATCATTAAACTTGACTTTCTCTGTGTTGTATCTGTTTCTACACAATCACTACATTCATTCTGGGTTTTAATACTCGCTGTGAACTGAACATTGATGAGGTGAATGATTATTCTCCTATTTGTAGAGAGAATTTCGACTCACTGGTACACCTCATAATTAATGTTGCTTGTCACTATGGAGCTCCTAGAAAATAATAACCAGAGACAGCCTAGGGGAAATGTGGTGATTTATATATCCTGCTGTAACAAAACCTCACAGTTTAAGGAGCACTCCACCAATTTTACACATAAATGTCAGTTTACTTGTCATGTAGAGTATTTGTCAATCTGTGAAAACGTCTGTGGCTCTGGAGGAGCTCTCTAAAGGTTATCTCAGCTTGAGATTACAAATACAAAAGAGGAATCATTACAACCTACTGTAGAGATGAGGTGTATGAAAGACGTGTGCATTTACCAGGCAGGGAGGGTCTGCTGAATGATGCTATTGAGTTGCATTATGGGAAGTGCAGTTTGACACACTCAATTTTCATTCATTTTTCTGATAAGTTTGGTTTTAATAGGTTATTTGATGCTATAAAAAGGGGGTGGGGCGTCACGATTGACAGCTGTGAGTGGACTCGCGTTTGGATCGGGCCAGAGTATGGACGGGAACTCGATACCGTGGGATCACTACTGCACAGACTCTGGCTCCAAATGACATCACCAGTGCAAAATGGCGGCTCCCATATCCGGGATAATTTGGCTTCATTTTTGCACAGTGAGAGGAAGTGGAGACGCCTCGTGTCATGGGCTTGACCCATACTATGGATATAGGTTGCTTTCATTTTGTCCATCTGCATTTAAATTCTTTGGATGGTGGTTTCTTTTTTTACCCTCCCCTGAAGTGTTAATGAGCGTTAAAAGTCAGCCGGAGACAGCGCTTTGAACAAATTCATAGAGCTAAGGTTAGTATGATACCTTGCTTGCCTTGTTTTCCCACCAGCTCTCTCACGTTTATAGTGCTCCCGCCTCTTGTTTAAAACAGATATTATATAAGCAGCTTTCTGCTCAGGTACCTTTCCCCTGGGTATTTAATGTGATACAGTCCACTCCCCCCTACCACGTTGTGTGTGTGTGTGTTTGTCTCCTCAAACCACCATCCAGCAGATGATTCGACACCAGGATCAGCATTTATGTTGGCTCCCAGTTCTTTTCTTCCCCACTTGTGCATCCCTAGCACATCCCTTCCTCTTGAAGAGAGCAAGCAGAGGAGGAAGTGAAGGAGAGAGATGGTGCCCTGTAGGAGGGAGGAGGGTTGACTGATGATCCATCCCTGCTACACAGTTGGTTGTCAGTGTATAAATGGCCTCAGCCTCACAGCCATTCAATCTAAACTATAGCGAGCAGACGGGAGCTTGCTCCAACTCTTAATGCCATGCCGTCACACACGTCCGGTTTCGACGGAATCCAAGTGAATGAGAGATGTCGACAGAGAGCGTGATGCACCTCCACTGAGTAAATTGAACCTATATACTATACCCCATCGTCTGTTGTCATGTAAATATGGTTTTGATTATCCAGGATTACCCATAATGCAGCAGGTACCTACCTACTGCTTTGTGAAATGTCCTCTTGGATTCTTTTGACGGTGTGACAAGTTTTTTTTTTTCACATTCACATAATGTGCAATATCACTTGACTAGCATAGCAAAATGCAGAAACGACAACTCGAAAGTGTTCATTTGTCTGTACAGGCAACGGTGACGTCGCCACTGTGCATGACTCATTTATTGATGTTGAATCCTCCCTGATAGGCGCGATGCTTGTCTACAGATAAGCAGGTTTGAGAGACAGTTTTGTGACAGGAGGGACACCATGGGGGGAGGCTTTTAGAGAGAAACCAAATGAGAGAAAGAACAGTAGGGACAGTAATGAAGTAGGGGGTTGCTTGGGGCTCATTATAACTACAGAAATTGTCTAGGCTTTAAAAAATATGACAAACATGACAAATCCAAGGAAATCATGTGAGTCTCTCAATTACAGCAGCGTATGATACACAGACAGAGAACTGAGGGACTTTAACATATGAGAGTCTGCTGGAGACAAGGAAACAGCATATCTATATGTACATCTCTCCATGTGTTGCTGTGCATTCAAACTGCTTGCAAATGCAAAAAATGTCCTTTTGCATCAAGCTCTGCGGATGCTTTCCTCCACGTGTCTCCCCATTAGATGCTTTGTTTGAGCCTAGCTTTCAAAGGGAGCGCATACAGTATGCCATTGGGTCATGACACGCACTCTGGATTACCCATGGTGACAAGTGTCTTGTCTGTCTGTCACTTCCCAAGTATTGCCAGATCAGACTCTCCTGCATCGGCGGCATGCAGCAGGGAGGTCGCCATAGCAACAGCTCATCCCCCGTCTGTGCAATCTGATCTTGTTTATCGAGTTCTTCTTCTCGTCGGCTGCATGGAAACAACCCCTGATGCCTCACGGCAAAAGGAACAGCATCAGCTCTGAATAGAAATTGATCACAAAAGGAATAAAAATGTGACTTCTTACGGATCCCTGAGAAACTCCTGTCAGAGGGTAATCAGCCATTCATGTGGAGAGACCGTCCCTATTGTGGGGCCACACAGACTTTCTCATGCAATTCTTCAATCAATTCATGATTAGAGTACAGTAGATAACTTTTTCTTTCTTTCTGTCTTTCAGCGCAGACAGCATAATTATGTTGTCAAGCACCATTACCTCCTCTCCCTCAGGCCTCAAAGTCCACAGTTCTAAAATCAATTACAATAATACAATAAAGCAATTTCAATATCCATGTCATGTCAGGCACCTTTAAGTAATGATAATGATGATATAATATACATGTCCAAAAGTATGAGGACATTTGAACATTACAAGCACATGTCCGTGCTCGACTCCAGCCTGGGCTCATCCCCTCTCTCTCTCTCTTTCTCTCTCCCTCCATTCCTTTCTTGCTTCAGCTGCCTAGCCAATAAAAGAAAAGAATGCCCACAAACAATCCTTTACTGTAACAGCCTCCACTTTTCTAGGAAGGCTTTTGACAAGATTTAGGAACTCGGCAGCAGGGATTTGCTCCCATTTAGCTACAAGTGAGGTCAGGTACTGATGTTGGGCGATAAGGCCTGGCTCGCAGCTGGCGTTCCACTTCATTTCAACACCAAAGGTGTTGGATGGGGTTGAGCTCGGGGCTCTGTGCACACTTGTAAAATTCTACCACAGAAAACTGGGAAGACAAAAGGACAATTATCACATTGAAACAAGAAAGAACCTTGGCCAAACTATTGCCTCAAAGGTGGAAGCACTTGTCTATAAGTGGTTCTCAAACATTTTTGTCCAGTGTACACCTACAGCCCGAGACAAGCTCAGTAACAGCGTCATCGTATCCCTTTCATAGATGGAATTATTCAATAATATTTTACTGTAGAGAAAACTTGGTGGCTGTGGTGGATCCATGCAAAGTGTGTTGGATTGTCACTGATTAGGCTTGACCTATTGTTGCTTATTTTTATTTGGTACTATCACTTGGAGCAGCAGAAGCTGGATGTTTTAACCATTTATGCATTATTTGTAGCTGTTCTCTTTTGACTTACTGTTTGCTTGCTAACTATTTTCCAAGAACTCTTGATTGAAACATAAGTGAAACTGAGGCATGTTTTCTGTAGTTCATCTATTATAGATGGACAACCCTGTCCTATCTGGTACTGATACTGAATATTTTACTGATATGTCCTCATTATGTAAATAGAAAACACAATCCGGTCAGCATTACATTTCCTTCCAAAAGTTGCTCTTGCCAGTTAGTTTGTATGTTAACGTCATTTCTAGAAGACAGATCTGGAAGGTTACTGAGTTATTGTGGCAATAATAACACTAATAATAATACTAATATAGTAAAGATCAGCCCACAATTGAGTTTGGAATCCCATTTGAATGTTTATTTTCCTCCTAAATACACATATCTGGATATAGACATCATACATTCTGTGTTGGTGTAATATTAAAATCATGTTTTCTATTTTTTAACTCTCCACAGTCTTTTCCCAGTAAATGCAGAAGTAGCCCCTGGCATACACGTACTCCTGGTTGGGAATCCATGGTCTAAAATATCATTGTGTGCCGTAGCATTAAGATTTCTCTTAATTGGAAATAAGAGACGAAGCCCGGACCATAAAACATATGTGGACGGGTCATTTTTGATCGTATACAATAGTATTGTATTGCCTCTCACCCAGTGCATGCTGGCAAAGGCTTAGCCCCTCGCAACCCTGCATAGGAGAAGCTGCAGTCAATACACGGATGGAAGGATCTCATCATGTAATCCAGACACTATTCTATCGCAACATATTTTTTGAGAGTGATATATTTTAATAATTCACCCATTCAGTCCATCTAAATTCATTGGAACAAATTATTGAGAGTTAAAGACCAGGAGGACTGAGCAAAGCTCTAGAGGGATTCAGTCATTGACCAGCTGGGGCTCAAACGTCTCGAGCTCTGATTCCAATATCTGCCACTGATTATTACTGGAGTAATTCAGAAAGTATTATGACACCAACATTGAATCTACAATAGATTTTCTATATCCATGTCATCAATAACAGTTACAGAGAGTTATTTTCTCTGTTTATGTATCCTTCTTCTTTCATAAAAATAGATTTTTTCAATTTGATAATAATTGCCGTGTCACTGACTCACATGTTTGGTGTAAAAGCCTCTATTTAATAGGTCGTTAAGGCTTTCAGTGCCACACTGTCAGCAGGTCTCTCGTTTGAGGGCTCACGTGAACACAAACAAAAATTAGTTTGCAAATTCTGGGACTCTTCTCTTGTAAAGGAACTGAATTCATTATAGGAAAGATAAGGTTTTAATAGAAAATCATAATACAAGTGTCAAGGGCATAGGGCGTTAGCTGAGGTTAATTTCATTCTCTCCTCCCTCTCTGGCAGCACAACGCTATCTCCAGTCGCACATTTAAATAGAGTAATTGAATCATTTGTGTAGCAAAAGCAGTTGAAGGCCACACATTTTAAAACCAAAGAGCATGAGAACATCTCAGTGACACAGGGTTTCAATAAGCTGCATTTTAACGTGATGACAGGAGTTAATTGAGCTCAAGTAACTATAATTAGTTTTTGTATGAAGGGAATTTGCATAAAACATACAAGCAACAAAAAGTGATATTTCACCTTAGTCATGACTCAAGTTATAGGTCACAGAATTAAAGTATCATCTCGCTTATTCATCTCAGCCGGACCTGACTGAGCTACTATGATAACACAAAGAACATTCTGGAGTTAAATAGGCACTCAGGCAATGAAGTTGCACATCTAAAATAATGTCAAATGATGATGATGAAAGTCTCTCTGGGCCTTTTTGCAGTCAGGACCAAAATGTAACCAAATGGTACCGGTCTAAGGTTTAAAGCTGATCATTCGAGGTCTTGCTGCTGAACATCATTTATGAGAGCCCCTGATAACTGAGCAGATTTAATAAATGTCAACTTCACCCTTCCTATCTTTTTCTGATCTGTCACTCCCAACTTCATATATTTGTTTTAAACCTCAAATGTGGTCCACTCAAAACAAAAGAGTGGAAACTGCTCTTGCCGTCTTGCCAAGAGTTAGATGAGAAGATACCACGCTTAAGTGTTAAATATGATGGGACAGCCAGCCAGCCGGTTAGCTAAGCATTAGCATGACCAGGGGGAACAGCTGGCTCTGTCAAAAGGTAACCGTTTTTTGCACATTTTTTTTTAAAACAAACAAATGAAATATGTAAAAGCAACAAGTTAAGATTTTACAAATCGTGGGTTAGCCGTTTCCACATTTTTCCAGTCTTCATGCTAAGCTAAACTAGCCAGCTGCTGGCGTTAGCTGCATACTCTGGGCTGGGTAGAAACACATTACTTAGTAACACGTTACGTTCATTTGATTATCTTTTACATTAATGAGTAGTGTAAGGGATTACAATTTGAAATTCAGCAATCACATTACAGTTAATAATCCCAGTAGCCCTCCGTTACTGCATACACACTGCAGACACACTGCAGACACACAGGATACACTGCGGACATACGGCATATTCAAAAGAAAGGAAGCCTTTTCTCCACAGTATGTGTCTTATGCTGGAATTTTTCCCTTTTGATTGGAAATAAACCTGATTGTTTGCCTTGAATGGTGTGCAAAGGGTGCAAAAGAAAAAGGTTAGGTCACCATTTCATCCAGATTTCAACATCACCTCAAGCAAGTAAACAAATCCCCTTTCTGCCAGGCATTCCTCTGCACATCTATATTCAGCAGTTTTGGAGGGAATACTGTCAAATAACCATCATGATTGAATGGTGTCACGTATCAAAAAAGCGAGCGCCTCCATTCCAAGCCGCAGCATCTACCTGTCAGCCGTTGCTGCTTGCACTCAGTTTTGCACAATCTCAGAAGTCTTTTGACAGTTCTGGAGAATGTGGCAACGAATAGCAGCCGGGGATGGGATTGTGTCATATTCTCGGTATCAACAAGCTGACACTGAGGACTCATCAAAGTGTCACAGCTTCACAACCACGGTGTGGCAATCCGATGTGGGCTCATGAGAGTGTGTCAGACTTAACACATCCGCTTTTCCAAGAACTGGCCACGAGGCGGAAGGTGAAACGACAGCACATGGCCTGTAAAACAATTCAGCACCGCTGCATTCCAGCATGTCAAACTGACACAGGTACACTGTAGCACGTTATTAGCAATGATGAATGCCATTATACTGCCCTCTTTGCATATGTGTTGGAGGAAGGAGAGATGTGAGGAAAAGATACTGAGGCAGGTGAAAGGGAAAGGTGCGTGCTGGTGATCTGATTTGACCTGCTTATTAAAGCAGCAGTTGCAGCAGCAGCAGTGCCTGTGATACACAGCTCATGGAGTCAGTTTAGGTACATTAAAACCATTAGTGCCCAATTCCTGCAATTTGCATCAAAATATGTACTCCTTCTTAAAGTCATAACACAATCAAACCTGAATATAAAGACAGGAAACACGTATTTTTAGATTTAGCGATAGATTTTACGAGGATAACACAACTTTTATTGTCCATCATAAATAAACTAATTAGACTAATTAGGCTACTGTTAAATCTTAAATTACTGTTACAGCGCTTTGAGGACCGTTTCAACGGTTGGAAATTTACCAAGAGTCCATTAAACTTCCACAAGTCTGCTTAGAAATCATAGAAAAAGACAAAACTGGACCTTTAAATCTTGTATGCCATACTGTATTTCTGCTGATAAAATATGTAAAAAAAAAAAGAACTTGCTTGAGAACTATGTTTTTAAGTTTTCTTCAGTATCAAAGTAATCCAATCATCGTCGTCTGTACATCCATGGGTACATTGCAAACAGGAACCGCTAATTGCTAATTTGGCATACTTCTAGTGATGCAGGTTTTCCAAAATGTGAACAATTATAGGCTAGTAAAAATGGGGCTCAAGTTGTAGCCCGTCTATCAGTTCCAAAATGTTGAGCGTAATTATCCCCCGAATGGAAGAATGACAAGGAACCATAAGTAACAGTGTCAAAATCCATTTTTCCTGTTGTGCTGTCTTTCTCTTTCTCTTTTTGCATAAAGATGAATGCAAAAGTACACGGCAGAACATTGCATTGGCCATGCAAAGGCAATTTCAGGCACATTAAAATTTGAGCCACTTTAATGAATACGAACACTAAGAGCTGGTGCTGTACAGTAGATCGCGTGGGGAGGTTCTTGAAGGATTCTTTACAATATCAGTGCACCATCATCTAAAGTGCTTTGAGTGCCTGATGCAAACACATTACTGGGAGCCAATTGTAGTGGAATGGAATGAGAAAAAGGCAGTGCTGGTTTTGTGAGTTTTGCTGCCAGCTAAACGCAGGCCCAATCCCCCTAATTAGTTACCCTTGCACCGCAAAGTACACTGAGTCTACACATGTCGTATGAAATAAACATCACTTGACTTGCAAAGGCAGATGTGAGAAAACACAACTCAACAACTGTCTGCCACCAGTGAACGGCAATTATTTCAAGCAATTGAAAGATTTTTTTTTCGGTGCACCTTTCAGTAAAATGAAATGCATATTAAGATCAAACACTGATATCCCAATGGAGGCAATACTGAAAAGTGACAAGACTGCAGAAATACTTTTGTCATATCAAACTGATTGTGCACTGTTTGGTATGGCATTACCGGTTTGCTTTCTTAGATCCATCCCAATCCTGCCATTCAGGGATATGGGCATACAGTTAGGGTTGTGCTAATTTGTAATGCTAATTATTGCCAATGTATTCCTCTGGTGACATCTTGACTTTGCTACTCTGCAGCATTCTGATGCCATCACAGTATTGCTCGCTCTTAGGAGCCTTGGGTCTCTGTGGTAACTGGGAGAAGGATAAATCCTGCATTTGAAGAAGAGGCTGCAGTCCAACTACAGTTAGACTGTGTGGAGCAAGACTGCCCTCCGATGGAAGGGTGATGCACTGCCGCTGAAGGAATCAGACCAACGTACCACAGAAATGTGTCATTTCAAAAGACCAATATTGTTTCCAGTAAAATGGATTGGTGTAGAGTGGCCCCATTTTCAGAGTCGACTTTATTCTATAAAGATGAAAGCTATCATATGAAAGCACATTACAGAGGGCTACATGGAAATGGACTTTTTTGCCCTGGGTGTCCCTCACAGAGTACTGCCTCTCCAGACAGCTCTGCAAATCAAATGCTTTGCATATGGTTAAGGTTATGTTCTGCCCATCACTGGAAGGTTTCAGGACAAATAAGGCTCGTGGGTAGACTGGTTTGCATATCAGTTTGCTTTTGGTATGTTTTTACGGGCCAATCCTCTCTAAATGCCACAACGACAAGGTCAAATAAAGCAGATTAGATGTTTGGTTTTTCATCTTTTGCCTGTGATAGCTCTCAACCTTTTTCGGATTGTGACCCCTTAAATCAAAGCTTTTCCTACTTGCGACCCCTCATGGTTGCCAGTTATTCATGTAGCAGAAATACATTTGTTCTGCTTTGCTATCATAGTTGATCTAGACTGTGAATTCACTGTTGTCGTACACAGTGCTGGAAGAAGTACTGAGATCCTTTTTAAAGTCTGAAGTCCTGTATTCAAACACGTACAGAGGTATTATCAGCAAAACATACTTCACGTTTAAATAGAAGATCTCATTATGCAAAGGAATTGCCCCAATATCTGACATGTTATTATACAGTATATCACATTATTAGATTGTTAATACTGAATAAAGAAGCTTACCGTTTTGCTGGTGCAGGGTGGCGCTAGTTTGAATTTAAGATAGTCCAGTGGTTCCCAACCTAGGGGGCGGGCTCTGTCATCCCCCCCGTCAGAAGGTTTGTATACCAGACTGAAAAGTCGTCCATCATAGTGATGGGGAAGACACGATATTGTTTGACCATGGTGACAACATCACACAAGACTCTACTGGAAGGCATTCACAGTGTTGTACTGAGTTATAAACACCACTGGAGTCAAGAAAAGAGAAGTACGGGACAAGGGGCCCCAGGTAGACACAGATTTCTTTGTATGGGGCCACAAGCCAAAGGGTGGAAAAACTTTAATAATGCATTATATTATAGTAAAAGCTTATCATATATTTTTATGTGTAATCTTAATCAGAAAGTAACATGTAGCTGCAGCTGTCACATGTAATGGAGTAAAAATAGTGTATGTCCCTCAGAAATGTAGTGGAGTAGAATTGTAAAGTACCATGAAAAAAAATACTCAAGTGCCTCAGTGTGTAGAACCTGAGTAAATATGGTTAATAGGTCCACTAGTGTATCCATGATTTGAGTTGACTTTCATAGTGCCTCATCGTTCAGTGAGGTGCAGCTTGTTGTGTTGTTTTGTAGCTGACTCACACTTTTTGATGAACTCTTGTGGGTTTAATTTGTAACTCCTAATTATACTTTTGGCCATTTTCCAAACAACAAATGAACCAGAGGATGGATGATTTCCAAGCTGACGAGATTGCATCAAGTCTTGCTTCATTTTCCATTTTCAGTCAGATCACCCAAGAGAAAATATCCATTGACAGGTTCAGACTGAGACTGTGACGGCGTGCAATCAATTCTCTCATCTCTGGGATGCAGTGAAATGGCTTTAACAGTGGCATGTGTAGCATGGCGGCTTTTGTACCTGTCACATCCCATATGTCTGGCAATTCATCTTTCTGTTGATACGATCATCTCGCTTCATAATTCATTATTTGTCTCCACTGCAGATGTACACTATATCTAATGTGATTACGATAAATAGAATTCTGAGAAATCCCATGATGACATTACTTTGGGCTAAGTGTCTCGTCTCCCTTTTACATGTGATTTGTCCAAAAGCAGACAAACGAGCGTCCTGAAGGACCATCCGAGCTCATTGTGTAAAAATGAAACATTTTCCTCATTCCGCTCACAAACTCAAAATGTGGCTGGAAAGATTACATTCCATGCTAAATGAATGGCTTTGCACGTAGGAAGGTAATTAATCATTTGTTGGGTCCTTTCTCCGCTCTGGCCCCTCTCAGGGACCCCTGCTCAAAAAAACATCTTGACATTTTTGTAATTACACCTTTTCTCCCCAGCGCAAAGCTCCTCAGCAGCTGTTTAACAAACTGAAGGGTCACATTGCCACACCGCAAATATAGTAAGGCTGTGTGCTAAAATCCCATTGGCCACAATAGTGACCACTGAAAATGTTTTTTTTTCTTCAAAAAACTTTCAGGCTATGGACTTATAAAGTGTTTACAATTTTTATTTATAATCCACGATCAACTTGTGTTGAACCTATTTGAGCAGTGTCGCCTGTTCAGAGTAAAGAGTTACATGGCCTTCAGCTGTTGACTTCTTGGGTGCAATTTGGAGTGAGGATGAAGTCATCGAAGCTCCACAACAGAAGGGTATTAACCTAAGAAAGATTTTTCAGTCGGGAAAGTCTACTATTGATATATTATTTTGAATAAAATAAGGTTCCTTGTAGCATAAAGAGTTCGTCAGCAGTGGTACAATGTAATTAAGTACATTCACTCAGGTACAGTACTTAAGCACAATTTTGAGGTACTAGCACTTTACATGAGTGGTTCCATTTCATGCTACGTTATACCACTACAATTCAGAGGGAAATATTTGACTAGCAGCTAATATATATACTAATTACACATAATTAATATGTGTAATTCTACATAAAACATACGATGAGCCTATAAAAATGAGATACATTGCTTAAGGTTTGACCCGTGGTTTTTGGCTTGTGATCCCTTACAAGAAGGCAGCATCTCTGGGAAGCTTGTCACATTTGAGGTGGCTGAGATGTTAGCATTTTAACCACAGAGACATTTCCCTCTAAACAGAGTCCAAGAAAGTCCAAGTATGGCCACCGGATTGGAAATGACAAATCGTTTAGGTTAGGGAAGTCAATATTACACAAACCTCTACATAATCTGTGTTAAACCTCACTCATAAAGTCTACATTATAGCTGTTAACATGCTGATGTTAAGCTGGTATAATGTTTACCATCTTAATTTGCAAATTTTATGGAGCACTAAAGGAGATCAGAGGCTGATGCCAATATCATCACTTTTGCAGGTATTTGATCATAAACGATAGTATTTGACCTGATGATGGAAGTAAAGGAAAAGCCAAGGATCACAAAATTACATTACATTATGATTCATAGGGAGTGGAAAATAAATGTCTGTACTATTAGATCCAGGTGACATTGCCTACAGATATTAGCATCCACAAGGGGAGCCGTTTCAATCATACATCTGGAAGACTGATAATGTTTTCCAGCTGCTCCACACACAGCACTGCAAATCACTTTGCGGTGCGGCACACAGATCATAAATCAACTATGAATGCAGCTAGTTGAATATTAATACATATGACCCCATCAGTTCTTTAGACAATTTCCTGCCTGATTGGGAAAATGACCGAGGTCCACACAAAAGATAACCACATGTATTCAAACAGGCCTGCTAATTCAATTACTGCATGCAAACTATGCATGCAGTAATTAATTTGCCATTAAGGCTGGATTGATGTCACCTTCATGATGCCGACAACCAAGCCGTAATTGCCTCTGGTGTTGCATTCACAGCTTTGCCACATTACTGAAACAGATGCTAATTTAGCAGCGGCGCAGCTTCAGGTTGGCAGGTGTGTGAAGTGTGTGTCGGTGCGTCTCCGAGTGGATCCTTCCGCTGTATTGGGCTGCACGTAAAGTGCACTACGGAATGGAAATGAGGAGTTGGTAATACATCATAATATACAATAGGAAGGAGGAAAAATATATATATATATATTCCTTTTTGGTGGAACATCTTTTAATCGTAATGAATGGCACAGGCAGTAATTGGTATGTGAGGAGAAAGAAACTTAATCGCCAAGGTAAACAAACCATTCTGCTGAATTATTAAGCTGTTTAACTAAATCATTTGCTTGTGGACCTCTTAGTTTCTCCTGTTCTTCAATTCATTAGGCTAATTATAGCCCACCTTCCATATTTTCTGAAAAACACTTAACGCTACTGAACAAAACTGATACTTAACAAAAACTGCATTAATATATTTAATGGCAATATGTTCAGCTGTTTTGAACGAAATGAATCTCATACAAACAAACACGAATAACAACAAAATATAATTCCCCCCCCAAATCAGTTCAGACATTATTGTCTCTGCAGTGGCCATTATCTCATCTCAAGAATTGCTGGCGAGTTCAGAATCCACTTCTCGGCTCTTGTTTCATCCACGAATCCATCCTCACATCTTCTTCGCCCGCTTCCTGGGTCTTTGGTTGAAGACAGGCGAGGTGCCCATCAAGGAGTCGGGCGAATGTGACGTGTAGCTGCCATCTGATGCCGCGCCGCCGGGGGAGGGCGCCATGTCTCCTCCTGACTCGCTCATGGTGGACATGGGCCCCCCCTCCTCAAACACATCTCCACCCAAGACACCGTGGTGGTGGTGATGGTGGTGATGAGGGCCAGGGTGCTGGCCCACGTCACCATCCTGCGGCTCCATTTTTACCTGCGGCCACAATGGGGAGTTGTTGGCCCCGCCCCCACCTTATAAGGGAAGAGAACAAATTTTGCAACGGTGAAGTGTTATTTTTCACATAATTAGTCAAACCCACTGCATTAACAGATTAACCTGAGTTTTCAGCATGTAGCTGTATCAATGTGTTTACCAACTGTATTAAGTGCCACACTACGACAGCAGAGCTGGTTTAATGATTATTGGCTACTAAACTGCCTGATCACACATATTCAGCATAGCTAGGGAGCCTACGCACATACTGTTGCTACACTACAGCTGATGTGTGTCTCCTCAAAATGTAACTATGCGTCTGAGCCACGGCGATAACGGAAATGCCACATGGGGACTGCAACAACTGTGATTGGTCAGCACGGGCTACTTGTGCTTTCTGACGCAGATGGAGACATGAAGCATGTTAAGAAAAGGGCTAACACCCCCTTCTCATTTTCAGTAAACACATCTAGTAAAATAATTTCCACTGCAAACCTTTCGTTCACCTCACAGTGAATTCAATTCAGTTTTATTTATTAAATGAATGAGAACATAAATACAGCCAACATATGGAAGAGTCCCATATTCACCACTCGTATCACATGGAACCCATCAGCTATCATCCAACTATGAGTAAGCCTCTGGGGGCAGCAGCCAATGTTTTGGGGCTTCCGGTGTAGCCAGTGGGTATCTGGGTCAAGACTTCTCTTCCAAGTGCTGGTTATTGTTTAAAGTCTGATTAGGAATCTCAGAACCCATCGGCTATCATCTGATGACTTTATGAATGCAGATATACATTTTTTTTTTAAAAACTGTTGTACCTGCATGCAACCGAAGCCCGCTCAAACGTGATTGGTCTATACTATTCAAACTACAAATGGAAACACAGTCTGCATTACAGTCCGTAAGTACAGCGGGGGTTCTATCAGTGGGAGGAATCTGATGTTGAACTATGAAAACCTAAGCTGTAGTTACAGGATCTATGGCGGGACCCTCGCGTCAAGTATAAATCCAAGTATAAATGATGCTAACACTACAAGCAACACCTTTAACCTCTCCACACTGGTGCCCACTACATTGAACACATTCAATCCCCTCCATAGACAATTTGGAGATGAATGCAGAGTATACATTTGAACAGGAACGCTGCTCCCACCTGAAGTGTGAGGAGAATGGTCACCATCCAGGCCTGATGCTAGCCTATCACCGTGGGCCCCGAGGACACCCATGGGCAGAGCCTGGTCCCCAGAGGCCAGGTCGGCCTCGGGCTCCTCGCTAACAGGGAAGGAGATGTCACTCATGGGCTCCTCCTTGATTCTCAGGGGCTTGGAGTCCTCCAGAGCCTTCTCGGGGTTCACCAGTCGTTCATAATCCGCTGACAGATCCTTACTCACCTGCAAGAGGAAAACATTTTATTATTAGTACCATTGTAAGCTGGTGATAACTCACAGATAAAGACATGCAAGAGTTGAGCCCAGTTGATCTAGAATTTCTAATCAATAATGATCATATTATTCTTTTCTAGACGAACACATGAAATGTTCATGTTAGACGGGACATAATTAAAATATCTTCTGCAGAGTGGGGTGCATTAATAATAACCATCAGATCATCAATATGAAATGCCCATGACTCAACAGATTGTGAAATCGATGGTGTGTGATACGCCAACGTTAGTCACACACAGGATCCTCTACTTTCTGCTCATCTTTAGAAGTCCTGTTGGCACTGAAGACAGTGAACAGCTTGCGCACAAGTTGCCATACGGTCCATTGTTCTCACTCATGCAAAGTTCCTTTATTCTTTCTGATTCAGCATTGTTGTGTTGGAAGCCGTGGCAGCTTAAACTGAAAAACGTTTTCTCAGCACTGTGCCAAGTGGCATTTTCTGAGTGGCTGTTCTCTAAACTAAGCTGCACTGATCAACTTGTGTGAAGCAAATGCACAATGTGACCGATCGGTCTCATCATTCATTCATTCATTCATTCATTCATCAACCATACTGCTTATCCCGAAGGGTCGGGGGGGGGGGGGGGGGGGGGGGGGGGACCCATACAACGGAAAATTGGGGCACCCGGTGTACTGTGTTTGGTTATAATAGTGTGTTTG